>JAYMSH010000629.1:0-10365 GCA_036897905.1 Aragoa cleefii | reverse complement strand
TGTGAAAAGGAATGGACTTAGAGCTGAGCATTGGTGTAACCCTATCTCTACCGGAAAATACTCTGTATCTCCCACTGGCGTCCGTACACTAGTCTTCGCAGCTTCATACATATCCCCTATAGCCCTGATGTACGTTCTTGGGACCTCCCTCGCCTCTAGGCATTCCCAAATAGCATCTCTCGGTACACTATCATAAGCTTTTTCTAAGTTTATAAAGACCAAGTGTAAGTTCCACTTACGTTCTCTATACTTCTCCATGAGCCATTTAAAAAGATGGATTGCTTCTATTGTCGATCTCTTAGGCATAAAACCAAATTGATTATTCTTCACTTGAACTTTTCTGCACAATCTTTGTTCTAAAACTCTCTCCCATAATTTCATAATATGGCTCAGAAGCTTAATTTCTCTATAATTTCCACACTCTACTACGTCGCATTTGTTTTTATAGATCGATACCACTACGCTACTTCTCCGCTCCTCCGACATTCTTCACTACACAACTAAGCCAAAACCGAAATAAAAAAGTCTTCACTCCTGTGTTTGATTTCTTGGGCCGTCATCTTTCCCCACTCTTTTGATGTTGCAATTGCATCTTGACCCGCTTAGAGATTATTGAGTTGCAAGTGCTGCTTGAAATTATTTTGGATAGCCATTTTAGGTTCTATATGTAGTATATTGCGTAATTGGTTGGTTGAATAAAATCACTAAATGATAAAAATATTTTAGAGCTATGTAATGCAAAATATGATTTCTTGGAAGACAAATATCTACTTAGAATACTTTTATTTATTTATTTATTTTTTCCGTATAGTTAAAGACCAGTGAATTGAGTGAAATATATCCCTACTCTGTTATACTCACGCAATGCTTAGTACATAAGAGTTTTCTTGCAGATTTTCCCTGCAATTGCAGCGTCCTTCTATTGCAGGGTGTCTGAATCTCATTTTTGTTTCGTTAGTTTTCTTGGGAATACTGATTTGAGGTTTGAAATCATATAAAAGACATGTCCCCCCTTGTTGAATTCCTGGATTTTTGAGAATGCAATTTTTCTCAACTCTTCATTCATTGGAAACCTTGAGTAAAGCTATGTCACACTGTACGCAGCACGGCGAAGTTGTCAAACTGTCGGGCTCATGCACACTGCTAGAGTATTTGTTGAGATATAAGAAGGCCCGTATATTTATTGAGCAAGTCAACTGCGCCTATTAAAAATTACTCAAATTAGTGATGCTTGCGCTAACCTTTTAAATGATTGCTATGTTTAGAAGAAATTCATTTGTTTGCCCTACAATTACTGGGTGGAACAGATAGAATCTAAAGTAGGAATGAAGTTATTATAGAGTTAATTAAAGAGTTGTAAATGAGTTCCATAACGCGTGAAATGTGCGTGTTCAGTTTGTCAATTCGGCACGTAACTAGCACTTTGCTCTTATCTCCTATAGGCCTTGGCTTCCTTTTTTCTTTCTTTCTTTTTCCTAACCTTATTACAGATCTTAGTTGTTTCTATTGTCTACCCTTTTTTTCTTTCCCACCTGCTCAAATTCGATACCTTTGCCGCCCACCACTTTTCAATTCCAAGAGCTATTTTTCAATTGAAGCACCATATCAATTGATGTATCATGGCAGAGCCGTGACACATCTGTCACTGCTACAGGTGCTTTTGCACATCAGTGATGTTGAATTATAGAGGTACCTGCATCAGCAACTGAAGTGTTTACTGAAATTGGAAAAAGAAAGATGATACAATGCGGACTCCATTAATCAGATGCTGCAATCGGAGTCCTGTCGTTTTGAAGGAATCGGATGAGGTTTTTGCAAAATTTGGATAAGCTGGAGTTTATCACGACAATGCTTCAACAGTGCATGTAGGGGGATGGGTTGCTACTGCAGCTACAATTGATGTATTGTAGTTTCAGGTGTATTCGAAGAATCTTTAGCAAATAAAAAAGGTGGCAAAGCATATTGAGGTGGCGTTAGAAGCAATATTATAAAAAAATCGCGTGTTCTTCTTCTTGTTGTCGTCTGTCTGGAATGTAGTAAAATGAAGGCATTCTGGAAGTTTGCATTTATGGGACATTTGACAAAGTAATAAAAACATGGATCAATTTTACTTTCTCTTTCCATCCATCATTCTCGTTCACCTAAAAAGTTTGGTGCTAATCATTTCTCTAAGGTAACCAAGCTCATCCAGCGTACTTATTTGGAAACAAACAAGAAGACTTTTCTCAAGGAATGAAGCAAGCAATACTACAGATGATGTTTCTTTTCTCAATCTAATTCCAACAGTTAAACTCATGGCCTTGTCAAGATGGCTAGTGATTCGCATTCCAAACTGCAAATCACATCCTGCAACAAAACATTGCTCATGACACATACTACAGCAGTGACAAACACAGCACTGGAAGTAACACCAGAAGTAAAAATGAACAATTAGGAGCGTGAAAAAAGAAAACCATGACAACCACTTGGACCGATTCACTCACTGAGGGATTTTGCTTGTCAATGTCAAAACTATTTATCGCACAGGGTTCAGCCAGAAGCTCATTAGGTTCTTCACCTATGGAAGGTTTCAGGAAAACCATTAATTTCGTAATAACACCTCAAGAACATAAAAGATGTCAAAATATCAGATTTAGCAGTTGTGCCCTACCTTGCTCAATTACTCCAAGGATACCATCTTCAGAACAAATCATAGCCGGTAGAATCCGTGATGAGGACAGATTACCAAACCTGGAGGAATTCGAATAGTTGTCATACTGAACTTCCCATATGTCACTTTCAACTAGTGAAGTGTTTGGAGCACCGCCGATACAAATCCCAGACAGGACAATGGGCTCCTGAGGGTGACGTATATCCCATGCAAACAAGGCTCCAGAAGAGCCTCCTGCCTTCAGATACAACAATGTAAGAAAAATTTCAATTGAGTAACTCATAATATCTATGTATAATTTGAAGGATTGCAAGCATCATATTGCAAGCAGAACTACTATTGGAATAGGAATGATCTGAAGAGTTTACATGCTAATAGCAACAATAAAAGTCACAGCCGTAAATTGTGACCTTTATCGATATGCATTGATATTCGCCATGGGTTTCATGATATTAAACCACTATTTGGCGCTTTTGCCACTTGAGGAAGCCCTAGATTTTAAATCTGTTCCAAGTTCTAACTAGTAAAACTGAACTGTTCTCACACACTATTATTTAGACATTATTTTGATACTTCGTTTATTTACGTGTGGCACATTGTTACATTTAAAACTCTAGTTTATTTTCACTGTGATGAATTAATGAAGGTGCTACTGGAATATTTAAATTCATTTATGGACTATAGCTTAAGTACAGTGATTTATATCAATTTATACATACTTGTAAACTATACTTTTAATACTATAGTTGCAATTTGCGCCTATGCATTATAACAGTAGGTTGTTTTGAGCTATGGTGCACTATTCACCATTACCAATAGACAAGAGCGACAAGAATCGATGTAAATTCTTGTAACCTGACAACTAACCATCTTAAAAGGAAAAGAAAAAAAGTGGTCTTACAAGGCAGACATGCTTCCGTGATAGATGAATATCGATCGAATGTACAATGCCTGAAGTCGTGCCTCCTGTCCTGTAGATATCATCATGTAATGTAGAGTTCAGAAAAAGACTAGTATATAAATGCATAAGGAAGCAATCAAGATAAATCAAGCACCTGTAGACTAATAGCAGTTACACAATGTTTACTATTTTAGTGTACTCGGAAGGAATGAATGGAGCAGCCCTGCTGCTCTGGATAAAAGGAATACAGCTTCCGCCACAAAAGCTGATCCGTCAATGCTTTTTCAGTTGAGTTTATCACATTGAGGTTCAAAATGACAGATGGCATCACAGTCTAGGTGTGTGCTTTATGCTTCTAGAGAAAGTTAGGTTTACAGATACTGCCACCCACACGACCAATCTCTAATGACATGCTAATGGTCAGAATCCAGTAGGAACAGCCAGAACATAGTATAATAAAGAAGTGTAATCTCGATCCTACTCTCACATCATACGCTTCGTGATTATCTGATTTATATGAACTTGATTATTTTGAGAGGACAAATTATCAAGTACTTCTTTTCCTAGAGGCAGCAAGTACATCACTAAACATCCAGATCTTTTGAGGGCATAAGTATTTAACACAACTATGAAGTATGTCGACAATAATCATATACATAAAAAGCTTCACACTCTCCTGCTACTAATGCAATACACAATTCAAACCACCAGAAATCATTCTTTCCGCCCAACCTTAAATTCATTCATCTAACATCAAGCTACAAGCCCTTAAATCCATTAAAAAGATGAAGAGGCACATCTAGTACGCAGAACTAAAATCATAAACAATTACTTTCATGCTCAGTTAGAATGATCAATAAACTAAAGCTCATCATCAAGACATCAACAATCCAAACTTTACAACAATACAACAATAATGAAGCAGAGTAAGCAATGAAATTATCCTAAAATAGGAGCACTTGCTACACGAAAACTCTACATTACCAATTGCCACCCTTAAACACGGCGGCAGGTCCACCAGGCTTACGCAGATCCCACCAATGCATCCCATACCCAAACCCACCGGTCACAAACTCCACCGGCGACGCCCACTTAACCGCAATATACGAAACCAACCCACAACTATCATAAACACTCCTGAACCCTTCCTTGGACGAACACTTGACCAAATTAACCCTCCCATTCTCCCCAACACTCACACACTCCTCCCCACTCAAATCGATCCTCCTTTCCTCTAATCTCAATTCATCCTCTAGTCTCTACCCCTCCTATGGTCTCCGATCCAGATCATCGACTAGTCTTGAACCATCCTACTCACTCCTAAAATCTCTATCCAACTTCACCTATAGTCTTCGATCCAAATCCTCCTCTAGTCTTGATCCAACCTCCTCACTTCTAGAGTCTCAAACCATCCTACCTCTAGGTCCAACCCCTCATCCAGTCTCAAGTCTAGTTAGAGTTGATATTTCCCCTCTCTTCAAGTTTGCTCCATCCTCCCAAATCGAACAAACATGTGCCTCCACTCCAATAAATAAATACAATGTAGATTTAAATTTGTAAGGAAAACATTTTTTATTGTTTTGAAATTTCAAAATTCAACATTAGTTTCATTTGTAAGCTGAAAAATCAAGACCTCTAGACATTTTTCAGAAAATTTTACTGAGATATAAATATATAAATAAAATGGTAAGTACCCAACTCTTCTATCGACTTTTATCCAACATAAAAAAGTTCAAAAATTCACAATACTAATAAGAACAGAAAAAAACATCACCCGGTCCCCCTTGCCCCACCCTTAACTACGTCCCCCCTTATTTTAACAATTTCAATTTTTCGAAATATAAACTCCTTCCGTCCCAATAAAATATTTCACTTTATCTTACAATATTTGTCTGGATACAACCTCCCACCTTCCTTTATTGGAACCACAAATTTTCCATTTTTCCACTTCTTAATATTAAATTATTTCCTTCCTTTTAGCATTTCTTTCTCCTCTTTTAATATTAAATTTTGTTTTTCTCACTTCTCTTTCATTATTAAAACAGTAATGCATCGAAATCCGTGAAAAGTGAAACTCAGTTTTACCTCAACGGAGGAAATATGGTTAACACAAATGGTGGGTCTATGTGTCCAATCAATAATTATATATCCCATCTCCTCAATTTATTTATATATCAACTAAAATGTAGTATCTGCAGATTCATTGCATGAAATTTAAGTACTATTGCAACTGGCAAAATTAGTAAAATATAATTTCCCTTTGAATTAATAATTCGGTACCTTTTCTCAAAGTCCAAGCCTAAATGAACTTCGTGACCTAATTGTGTCAATATCGATGGACATATTGGGCTGCCGGCTGCACAATGCAGTGTGTGGGCTGTATGGCCTACAAATCCAGCGATTAAACAGCCCAACAATTAATCCTGTAGTTTTTCTCTCAAAAAAGTAAAAGTAGTTTTCAATTTCACAATTAGTTTTGTAGCTGGCCGTGAGCCAAAATCCGTCCTTTTAGGCCGAGGCGGCTATGAATATTGCTTCATCGGTAGAGCTACGACCCCTTATGAACCGAAGTCCGATCTTTTAGGCCAACTTCATTATACATAACTGCCCTCCGATGATATACTGACCTATGTACCACCTTGAGTAACTACGTCATTCAATGGATTGATCATCTCTATCTCTAAATTTCATTATTCTAAATATAGAGGGTGCCTGAGTGGAGAAAGTGATTTATATGTCATCACTTAGGCAAAATGATGTGTGATTTTCAAAACAAAGCTCATGAGTGTTACAAGGAAAGAACAGTTGCTAGACTCCACTTAGCACCATATGCTTGGAAGAAAGGTGCTCTAAGACGAGCTTTAGTACTTTAACACAATCCTTATCCTTGTATCATCTCAACAATCTGTCTATAAGCAACTTTTTGTCTAATAATCACCACAAGTCTAAACTATTGTAAACATTACAAACATGTGTCTTAAGTGTTAATAAGCTTAGGTCATTTTCGGTCCCCCTTTCCACCATCTCTACTTCTTCTTCTTCTTCCCTTCACCATCCGCCGTGACGTGAATTGATATATGCACCTCGTGAACTGATATATACACCTCTCCTTCTCGCTGACAACCACCATATTCCTCATCTTCTTTTATTATTCTCGCTATCCATATGTACACAAGAAAAACCGCTGCAAGGATTAATCGGTAATTGTCAAATTCTTTAATTACTTTTGTACTTTGGTTACTCTAGTGTTTGGTAATTCGCTTATGTCTTCGCATATACATTATCCAAACTGCTATGGTTTAGGAAGGACAAATATCCATCAGTAATTTGTCAGTCACAATAAATTTGTATTGGCACAGTTTTGAACAATAAAATGAAAATACGAGAGATCACCAATAATATATGTCTAAACATCAGTAATTTACGTTCAAATATTCGTTATCATAAATCACTTGTGTTTGACATAAATTATACGTTCAAACATCTATTGTCATAAATCACTTTTGTTTTTACATAAATTACTGATATGTATAATAGTTGGAGTTGAAATATAAATTATTAATACTTGAAAATAAGTCATTGTCCCCTGATACTGTATTTCGTCACTCATATAACCGATTCGTTTACATTGAGTAATGTCATGTTCTCTTCGGTTTATAGGAGCTGAACTGAATTTAATAGAATTGACATGAACTGAACTGAACTGAACTGAATTGAAGTGATTTTTTTCGAATTTATTGTTAAGTCTTTATAATTTATTAAAACATCACTAATATTGTATTTATATGAAAGCATATATAATATATATTTAATAATACTTAAATCAACAATACAAAATATTTTTAGTTAAAAATTAGTACTATTAAAAGTTAAATTTAATATTTTATAAATTGAGAAGAAATTGACTTAATTTCAGTAGACCTAAAATCGACGGCAAACGAATTCCAATACGATAATATTCAAAATCAAAACTAATATTAGAAGTGACACATACAACAAAGACAAAATACTTTGGGCCATTTGGTGACGTATCTACCTGGTTCATTTCCCCATAACCGATCTTCTATAAATACCCACTTCAACACGATAGTTTCTCATCACATCACAAGCAACATACTATCTTCTTCTTCTTCTCTTCAAATTTCTCACAATCATCAAAACTTGCAAGAATCGAAACAACAACATCATGGGCATCTGCACTTCTTGCGACAAAACCAGCGAAGCCACGGCCAAGTTAATCCTCGAAGACGGCTCATTACAAGAGTATCACTACAAAGTTAAGGTTTTCTACCTTTTGCTCAAGAATCCATCTTCTTTCATTTGCAACGCCGATGAAATGGATTTCGACGGCGTCGTATCGGCCATGAACGACCACGAGGAGCTTCAGCTAGGTCAGCTTTACTTTTCGCTGCCCCTGAGCCGGTTGAACCGGCGGCTGCAGCCGGGGGAGATGGCTGCCTTGGCGGTCAAGGCAAGTGCTGGTCTGACCAAGATTGGTTGTGGTGGATTTGTTGGAGAAGTTGGCGTGAAGCCGACGAAGTGTGGTGGTGCCGGTCGGAGGAGGGAGTTCCCGGCGAGGTTGAGTACGATTGCAGAGTAGGGGTAGTTTCGGAAATTCGTGTAGGCTTTAGTTTAATATTTTGTAGTGTAGGTGAATTGAGTTGAGGTGGATTCATTGTTCAGATGTTCACCAAGATATTGTACAAATTATATGTCATGGGAATTATTCTCTATAAAATGAAATTGTTGTCGTCTTCGAATAAAGTTATTAATCGAGTGGTCACTCATTAAATTATTATGATTAAATATTGTGTATTTAAAAGGGAAAGGAGGACAACAAGCTCTCTTAATCAATTTTCTTTTAGAACAAGTGGTGTTAATTAATCACTAACAAATGCTCTCTTAATCAAGTGGATTTGCATAATTTATAAACTTCACACTTTTCACTAAACTGCAATTATGCTTAATTTGGAAATTGAATTGGACAACTCATTGTCCTACTAATGTCAATGCCAGAATGCACGACGTAACAGCAAATCGTGAGTAGTGTCTTTAAAATTTCTCACATGAGAGACTTGAATTCTCAAACGTGCAAATAAAACCAAATCAAATCAAACCAAACATACTCAATTCCCGCCCGTAGGTATAGTATGGGGAGGGTAAGATGTACGTAGTCATACCCGTAAGGAGACTGTTTCCGTAGAGACCTCCGACTCATATGCAACTGGACGATCAATAATGGTTCCCCATTTACCGCCCATGGAGACTCGAACCCCCGACCTATTGGTTGGAGGGGAAGCGTTTTGCCAACTGCGCCACGCTTCGTTGTCTCAAACGTGCAAATGCTTCCACCATATGTTTTCCATTTTGTCTTGTTGTAATGAATATTTTAAAAATAGGTGACATTGAAGCATTGGACCGAAAATTATGCAACAAAATGAACGTTTCATTTCAAGATTGTGTGAACTATATCTACTCAAAAATGTTGACGGTTCAGGCCGCGAGCTCTTGCCACTTAGATGACAGCGTAACATACACTAATGTAGCATCTAAATATGGATATACATTTATGAAATCGCACCCTAGCGAGATAGTTGTGGGTATGGTGATGAAGACATTAGTACCAATGAATTTTGGTTGATGCATGTGGTCTTCATGTCAAGAAACTAGCTAATAATGAACATGGCCATAATTTAATTAGATTGCATGTAATATTGTAGCTAAGAATATGAAAAGGGATTGGATACCTAACTAATTATAGGGCTACATTCATATTCCAACTTTTCTTGCCGGTTGGTGACTTGATCTTAGTTATCGGCCATGCATTCGTGCAATGAAAGATATGTTTCAATAGAGGATGGGATAATGTGGTTCACAATCGCATCATTCAATTCACTCTTACAAATAAAGAAAGAAAGATTGTGATATATGTGTATTCTAGATGTCCCCATCAATATGTGGTTCAGAGTCGAACCAATTAATTAATACGCTTAGAATGTCGTGTTCATAATTGGCCCCTAATCTCGAATTTGTATATAGATACAGCTTCTTTTTATGATTAAATTGAAATGAAATATTCGAGAGCATTTCTCAATTTTCACCACCCTAATTATGTGTTGGAAACTGCATTTTTCTCTATGCATGTCAATAATTTCGACTTTCTTCAATTTTATGTGTTACCCTCTCCCCATCTAAATTTTGCTTCTCACTCCACCTCGGACTCGGACCCTAAACACTGATATCACTTCACGTTGCGTTTAGATTCCTTTTTCCAATGTTATCATCCATGAAGCGTTAATCCAATACTCTTTGCTATGAAGAATCTTGTACTGTTTCAATCTATTAACTAAATTATGTACTCCAACTATTTCGTTTCGATGCGAATGAATTATTCATGTCATTGTTTCGAACCCACTCGTGTATATCGGAAGAAATAGGAAAATAATTTCATACCAACAAAAACACGCTGTTCCAAGTAAGGGGTAGGCAGCTCTCTGTGTGCTCTAGATCAAAGACACTGGTATCTTAGAAAATCTCTATAATTTCAAGTTGCCACTAGCTCTATTATTATTATTATTTTGCGGTGGTCAATGCTTAAATGCAAGCGAAAAAGAAATAGACTAATATGATGAATGAAGCTTCAATTTTCAGTCATAAATAGGACAGATAGATCGTGTGCATTGTCTGAAAACAATGAAATTGACAGCTCCCTTCGACGCACACGTGCAATCACTTATGGGTTGAACATGATCATCTGGCCTAGTATGATTTCGGACCAACATGATATAGTAGTATCTCATGTGTGTCTAAACTT
>JAYMSH010000628.1:0-10373 GCA_036897905.1 Aragoa cleefii | reverse complement strand
GTGATGGGCAGATTTTTTGTCGTTTCATTGATGTGTGCGATTTGCGCGTGAGCCTACAGCTACTTTTAATGATATTGATTAGTTAAAGAACTCGAGGATGATGATTAAACCACTTGTGTGAAAATACTAAACACTTGAAATGAATGTAGAATTATCTGAATTCCCACGCTTTAATATATCATCTTAAAATTAAATCATAATTAATACAGTTACGGATATGCTATTATTTCGCATGATTTTTCATTTGAGGGTTGGTTATGTATCCTTTCGAGTTTCTAACTTTTTTCAACTTTCTCGTTTCTAGCTCGACTTTGACAGTATCTCCCCGATTTCATTCGAACTCAGTTGATTTACACCAACAACGTATGGAAAAATTGGAAGGCATTCCATCGGTTGTATCACCCCTACAACTAACTCAGATGCTATCAATCTAATAAGAACAACATCACAAAAAATTTGAGGTGAGTTATCAGATCAAAATACTTAGACTAAGCCTCGTCGTCATACAAGGCATCCAGACACCACAAATCCCAACTCTTATTCTTGATCTTTCGTATCTCTCTTGACTACCAGTTTGTTTGCTTAAAGCTAAGAGTTTACTAGTCTTTTTATTTTTGATTTGTATGAATATTTTTTCTCCCCTTCTTTGATCCATTCAGATACATTGCACTACTTATTCAACATAAATAAATAAATAAAGAAGATAAAATTACCCTAAATTGTAAATCCATAGAGCCAAACATTTTATAAATTTGTATGGTGCATAACATATCCATGAATATCATATAATTTATCAACACTTATATTATCACACTAAGTGAACCAAACGACTCGTATATATTCATTTATGACGCTAAAGGAGCCAAATGACTCGTATATATTAATTTATGAACTGCTTAGTTAATTGCTTCGTCCATGGAAAAATTGCTACTTTAGTATTAATAGTTTAGACCTATTTATGTTTTTATTTTTCTTGATCATTGAGTATTGTCCGTAAGAGTTCCCTTGGAGTGTTGAAAGTAGAGCGCAAAAAGTTCTTCCATCTAGCAAATACATATGTTTGCCATCTTTTGTACTTAACCTTAAAGAGTTAATCTATTCTTTAGTGATCAAGAGTACAAGTAAAAATGCGTCTCTCTACAACAGTTTATCAGATTTTGTTACTCAATCCACCATATTTTTGCATTTCGAGTTTGTAACTGCATCTGCATGATACCTACTCATAGAGGTTTTACACGATTCAAACCCTTTACTATCGGTGATCGCATATTTTAAGGCGCGCTGTAGTTGATTGACTCCACTAGGCTAACATCCGTACACCCACTTCTCTCACATTGATCCTAATTTGCCCCAATACCGACCAGACCAGTCCCATCTTCCTCATCTACTACATTTCTCCACACTCAATTTCTTTCACTCAAGCAAATATAAACTCATTTATTATCTATATATATATCTGTCTCTTCTCTCTCTTTCCTTTTTCTTTCTTCCCTTGCCTATCTTCTCTTCTTCTGCCCTGTGTCTTTAACTTGAAGCTAGCTTTTATTGATCTAGCTATCTACTCACTTCTCTTCAATCTATTACAAGCTAGCTATCCATTAACTTTGCCCTTAATTTTTGTGGGATTCTCTAGCTTTCCTTCTTACAATCGTCGGTTTATTTTCCGGAAGAGAATCAAAGATCCGGCTAGTATGTCACTGGACATGAGCTCAGAACGTGTTTGCTATGTTCAGTGCAACTTCTGCAACACCATTCTAGCGGTAACAAATTTTCTTCTTCTTCTGATTGTTTCTTTTAATTTTTCTCAGTTTTGCATGCAGTAAGATCCTCAAACCAGACTATTTTTCTTGTCAAATTTCACAAGAAATTGTGTTATAATTAAGTATTAAAATCAAAGTTACATATTTGGAGAAAAACCGAAGAATTAATTGTTTCCATTTTATTTTTTTTGGTTTTAATCATGTATTATTTTTCAGAAAAGGAATAGATGCTTTTTTCTATAAGTAGTTATATATTTCTTGGAACTGAAAAAAAAGAAGAAGTGATTAAGGAAAGTGGATTTTTTCCTTATAACTTTGCTTTCATTAATTAAATGGATCAAGTGATATTATTTTATGTTGTTTATCATAAGGATCTTTTGTATAATGAAGCATAAATTTTGTTTATATTTGTGAATTATGATCCATGATGATCTTCTTCAAAGTTTTGTCATTTCTGATCTGATGACTTAATTATGAATAATGATCCATTAATAGTCCTGGATAATCTTGTAAAATTCATGATTCGATTCAACTAGAAGAAGATGTTTTTACTCCAATCAAGATTTTGCAATTTAAGAACAATTTTGCTGAAAGAGAGAAAGTAGCCTTTACCTTCTGTGGAAACCCATTATTTTTGGTACTCAGATTGCCAAACCCTAATAATGATCTACAAAAATATCATGAACTATTATTGGTACTGCAAAAATAGTCTCCAAAATAACCCTTAGCTTATGGCTTTCAGGGTTCCTTTTCCTCAGCTTTCAATTTTATTATGATTGCTGATAAAATTTTGATGATTTTGGTTGAACCACATTTTCTTTTATGTCCGTACACGTTGATTAAAATTTCGTTTTTAAGAACTACTTTGAACTAATTAAATTTTCAGTTTTAAGATAAATTTCAAACTACTTTGAACTAATTAATTTCGTTTTTTTTTAAGATAAATTCTTGTTTCGATTTCGTCTTTCTCGTTCATTCATAAATCTGGTGTAGCAAAGATAAAGGTTTTTCTTGTTTTCTTTTTATATATTTTTGTCTTTAGAAATATTGTACTATGCTATTTTTGAAGCAAACACACAGAGTATATGTGTGCATATTGTGTGTGGAAATGGGTTCATTTGTTTACTCGACGTTTTCTTCTGATCACTACTGAGCCAGTCACTTTTGTTCTTTCATGATTCTATCTTGATAAGCTGTTTCTACAATAAATTCATGGCATAGAGAATTGCAATCATCTTTTTTCTTCTCTTTTCCTTTTCTATATCTTCATAAACAAGATTGATCTGCTTTAGCAATGCAAATTGTACTTTTCAAAAAATGTGACGAGTTAGTGTTACGAAATTCATTTTTATTTGGTCCGTGTAAGAGTTTTCGTGAAATTAAGTACCGACACAAAGTCACAAGTACATTAATTAAGAGGAAAAAATGGCAAATACCGTACATGAAGCACTTCCAGACTCGACATGGTGAGGGAGGTGTGCCTTAACACTCTCGCACCTTTTGCATTATTCTAAAAAGACCATTTTCCGACTACCAAGTTATCGAATGAGCCAATTTATAATTGAAAAACGTTGGGGAAAAAAAGAAAAGAAAAGGAAAGAAAAAAATGAAATGAGGATTCCATATGTATCATGTATGTTAGCAATATTGCAGCTAGATTTTTGTGTCGATTGATGAATTCCGTTCCAGTGACGTCGTTGTCTTCTTCCTCACGCAAACATCACAGTACTGATGCCTGTCAGACCACTTACAAAAAGTCAGAGACACAGCACTGAGATCATGAAACTTGAAAAATTCACAGTAAAAATAGAACATTTCATATATATTACAAAATTTAAGATTTATTTCCTTCTTACAGTTAACATAATCAGATTATTTTGTTAATAATTGACCATTATAAGCTCCATTTGCACATTTAAATTGCCAGGCATGTATTTGTCTGAGAATTAGGCCTTAACTGTTGATCTAGGGTTTTGCTAATTACTGTTATAGTGACCATATTTACTGTCAATCATCTGAAGGTTAGCGTGCCGTGCAACAATATGTTTAACGCTGTGACGGTGAGGTGTGGACATTGTGCTAATCTCTTGGCTGTTAATATGGGAGCTGCTATGATTCAGTCTGCATCAGCAGCTCACATTCAAGATAATTTCCAGGTAACATACAATTTCTTCTTCTGATATATATATATGTGCATGTTGTTTTTGTTCTCAGTTTCTGACCCGTCTTAACTAAGAGGTCACATAGTTCATAATTTTGTACCTTAACATGAGCAAGTAAGGATCCCTTTACGCTAATCAAAGTAATGTTTATATCTCCAATTTTGAAAACAATATTGGGAGCAATGAGTATTGCTATTTACATTTAGTTATTAAGACCATTTCACAAAAGATGTAGGATACTGGAAATAGGTTCAAATGGATGACATTCTGTTCCCATTTAATGCATGTCGTCTACTCATTATAGAAAATACATTATTATGTACTTATAACGTATTATCAATTGCAACTCTGTTGAATAATGAGAGTTTTGGGTCATCAACTTCACCAAGTTAATTGAGTGGGCCAATCATGTATGCATTTCAATGCTTTTATTATGTTTCAGCTAGTATTTAATCATCTGATTCGTTATTTGGTTAGTTAATTAGGGAGTCGATTCATTAACATTGTTATTAGTATCTAACTTATCATATTTTCCTTGAGTGGAACTCCAGAAGCAACAACAATCTACTGAAGCAGCTACCAGAGATTGCAGTGGCTCATCTTCGAAATACACGAGATACAGTCCTCTACATGCTGATCAACATGAGCATTTACCTAAGCTTCCAATTCGCCGTAAGCTATTCCTTTTTATGCCTCTAGCAAATTAGAATGCATCATACAAGTTCTCGTCCAATATACAAGTACAAGTTAATCCCATATGACATATGCTATCTTTTAGGGTTAAATTACAGAAACATATGTTGAGTATTTATATATTATGATAGGATTTTTTTTAGAAATAATCGATTTGCCCCCTTATTATGAGAAGAAGAAAAAAATCCGCCCTCCCTTCATGTGTAGTTATTTATACATACACACGCCTTCATATTTGAGAAATTACGCACACTCTTTGTGGTAGGGCTGCTGCATATGACAACGATTGATACAACTCGTTTAAGAATTAAGATCCAACATTATATAATTTATCTCATACTTCACTTTTATAGTCTCGCAACAACATTCCATTTTCGAATGAATGTTTTTCTAATATATATTCATTGTGTAACTTACCCCATCTTTTGAGAGCGCTTTTATAAGTATGAATGATGAATGCCATCAAAAGTGCCAAAAGAAGCACCTGACTAGTTTTCTGCATTCATTACCTGTTGCGATTGTGACATTACATTTCTAATTTTCACAAATAAATCTGCAGAAAGAAAATCAAGAGCAATCTGAATAATTATATTACATTTTAATATGATCAGACAATGTCACACCCTTTTATTCATTAGCTATTACCCATTTTAATATTATACCATGACCCCCAATGTTTTGTCGCCATTCTTGATTTTTGGGGGTTTTATAATGCAGAAACATTGTACTATAATTTTTCCATTGACATATATATATATATATATTCCATAAAAGATTTTATTTATTTTTTATTTCCATTTCTCGTACAGTTTAAAATCACTACACAGTTTTACTTTTGCACGATATTTAGTTCCATCTCGTAGTGTTTAACATATTTTGCTAATGTTACGCCTTTTCAGCACCGGAGAAGAGGCAACGTGTTCCCTCGGCATATAACCGATTCATCAAGTAAGTTTGGATTTTCATTCCATTTACAAAGATTGCATTTATGAGATTAGATAAATTACATTTTATGATAGATTTAAAACTTATGTATTAAATTTACTACAGGGAAGAAATTCAGAGGATAAAGGCTTCCAATCCAGAAATTAGCCACAGGGAAGCTTTTAGCACAGCTGCTAAAAATGTAAGTCATAAGAAAACTTGATTAACTGATGCATTATAGAACATTGCGTATATGGTGAAAGATTAATCAGTCCATATAATTTTTCTAGAACGGATTCTACCTCCCCCCGCCTCCACCCAGCCACCCTCACCACCTTATTGTAGAGTTCTTTTTTATTTTTTTTTCCGTTCGTCAAATTATAATTTCCGGGTCTGCCCTTAGCTATAGGTTGAAACTTTTACTTGCATCATACAAACTGTTAACCATTTGGCGTTCAATCTGTGATTAATTTGTGTAATTCGACATTGCGTGTAGTGGGCACACTTTCCTCATATTCATTTTGGACTAAAGTTGGATGGCAACAAACAAGCAAATCAGTTGGATCATGCAGTTGCAGGAGGAGGAGAAGGGATGACAGCCCAAAAATCTCTTGGATTCTACTGAGGATTCTTCTACAGATTCTTTTAAGAATAAAAATACGGTTTAATATTGCTTCTAAAATCTTTAAAACTGAGATTTTGTTATCTATATAAGTTGTGTCAAGAAAGGATCTTGTATGTAATATATATTGCACTTGTAAGTATTTCGCCGTTTAGGCATGCATGTCATCGCATGAACAAGGCTACAAGTCTTGGATTACTTTAATCATAATAGAATTTGCAAATTTGGTTCCACTATTCAATTCTGTATAATATTCATTCCGTAGAAAATAATATGAACGTATAACAGGAAGAAAAAAAATATACATACACTAGGTTACACACACACACACACACACACACACACACACACACACACGTGTGTGTGTGTGTGTGTGTGGTATTACATAATAAACTGTATTCAGTTAGAAACAATAGCTTTATCACATGAATGAATACAACGACTTAATTGAGAATGATACTCCATTTTGGGATCAAACCCGAGACCTTTTACTAAGGAGGCGCTACACCAGTTAAGGTAGTTTGCTTTGCGAATAGATGAGCCTTTTGGTGGCTAATTTTTGCCCGAAGTTAGGATGTAATGCTTCTGTGATCATTTTCGTGACTTCATTTCTGGAATATTCTAGTGGATAATTTGAAGGTCGTAGTTTTGGTTGTAGTGATTTTGCATAAGTTATAGCAGAAGGTCCTATTAGTTAGCCACCAATTTGATAATTTCGCATCTGTTTGTGTCCTGATGGATGTCTGATTTAGTGGCAAGGGATGAGGACGACGATTATGTTATACTTATGGCACTTGAATCTATCAGTGAATGAAGATCATATATCGTCGTTTTGATTTCAGAACTTACACTCTTATGTGTTTACAGGAAGAAGAAACAAAATCGTGGAAGAAATTGATCAACATTGCTGTCTCAGGTGCTGCGGGGATGATATCCAATCATCTTCTTTTTAAGGTAAGAAGTTGCATCAACATTCATTCAGTTGGCATTCGAAAATGTCGTCTTTAAGCCATAGAGCATCCATTGCTTGAAACTTTTATTAATGTCTGATGTTTAATTTGATTGACCTGATTTTGTGAATGATGTCCGTGTACTGTGTGATTGGATCGGCGTAATGAAAAGTTCTTTATATAGTTATTGGGTATAAACAATGTCATAGTTATGGAGAGAGAACGGATATTTTTTCTTACAGACGTTACAAATTCTGAAAAAAGGAATTTTTTAAATCCTTGCAGCTTGCTTCTGGTGAGGTTTTTGGGCCAGATCAACCTATTGCAATGAAATTATTAGGGTCTGAACGGTCATTTGGAGCTCTTGAAGGTATGTATGGTTCTATCCAGTTCGTAATATTGCCAATTGATAAAACACTATATAGCTTCAACCATCAACGGGTTTAAGCTTTTATACTGTTAAAATGATTTCCCGGACAATGAGGTTTAGCCTGATTGTGACTATGAGGTCATGGGTTCAAATCTTCACTATGGAGGTTATTGCTAGGCTCTAGCTAAATGCTAAGTTTCTAACTAATGAAGTGATGGCCTAAACTCTATTTAGCAATTATGATTAAATTATGTTGTAAAAACTTGTGATGCATTGATTATCTCAGGAGTGGCAATGGAACTTGAGGACTCTTTGTTTCCTTTGCTGAGGGAGGTGAGCATCGGTATCGATCCTTATGAAGTGTTCCAAGATGCGGAATGGGCACTTCTGATCGGAGCAAAGCCTCGTGGTCCTGGAATGGAGCGGGCTGACTTACTGGACATAAATGGCCAGATTTTTGCAGAACAGGTACAGTATTCTTTTACTTAGGAAGAGTTACAGCTCCGTTTCCTTTCTGTGCTTCAAATAATATTAACAGTTTGAATAACTATTACAGGGCAAAGCACTCAATGCTGTTGCATCCCGTAGTGTCAAAGTGATGGTTGTCGGAAACCCTTGCAATACCAAGTAACATGATTTCTTTGTTGTTTTTGCATAACTCTTTTCTGTTTCCCCCTTACTTTCTGGCGATGATTTACGAAATAAATTTGTTTTCTTTGAAGTGCATTAATCTGTTTGAAGAATGCTCCAAATATCCCTGCAAAAAATTTCCATGCTTTGACTAGGCTGGATGAGAATAGAGCAAAATGTCAGGTATAGTATGCCAATAATATGAGCATACTTCATTTAGTACTTTATCGTCCTTCTGAATCCCTAAATATTTTGATTTTTTCCGGTTAGTGCAGCTGGCTCTGAAAGCAGGAGTATTTTACGACAAAGTACCGAACGTGACCATCTGGGGAAACCACTCAACAACTCAGGTTGGTTATCGGATCTTTGGAAAGTGTGCAGTAATTTATAGTATATACGTCTTCTTCTCAGAGTACAATTAACCTTTTCTTATCAGGTACCGGACTTCTTGAATGCTAAAATTGATGGCTTACCAGTTAAAGAAGTTATTAACGATACGAAATGGTTGGAAGAAGAATTCACCCAAAAGGTTCAGACGGTGAGTTGAATGAAAGTTGGTGTTTATGGTGCATTTTCTGCATGTTCATCGGCTGCTGAGTCATGATTATTGGTATTTCAGAGAGGTGGCGCCCTTATAAAGAAATGGGGAAGATCTTCTGCTGCATCAACTGCTGTCTCGATTGTAGATGCAATAAGATCTCTCGTTACTCCAACTCCTGAGGGAGATTGGTTTTCAACTGGTGTAAGTTAGCAACAATGTACTCTTTTTGAAATATATGAAAATTTTAATGGCTCGTTTATCCGTCAGGACTAAGGGTACATTGTGTGTAGTCAGAATGGCCCTTATGGGACATTTGAAACTCTGTCAGGAGCATATGATTGATGATGTCATTTAATAAGTAAATTGTGACTTTACGGTATAGCCGATGATATAGTTTTCAGTATGCCATGCAGATCAAAAGTAAGTCTTCCTTAGAGTTTTTCTCTTGTTCCACTCTTGTACGCAAATACGAAACTAAAGACTGCTTCTGACATCTGATTTCCTACATTCTTAGGGAGATGGTGATTATGAACTTGTGAAAGATGTAGTGTTTGATGATTACCTTTGGAATCGAATTAAAAAGGTATTAAAGGTTCTGTTTTTCCATGTAGCTCAGAATCTACAGAACCATAACTCATTACAGGTGTCTTCGTTCACATCATATTTTCATGTAATGTAATCGTAAGTGAATAAAATATCGACATAGAGAGATGTCAAAATTCAGGAAATGTACAAAACAGTGAAGTGGTCTATTTGCTTTTGCAGACAGAAGCAGAGCTGCTTGCTGAAAAAAAATGTGTGGCTCATCTCACCGGAGAGGTACAGTTTACGGTTCTGATAGTCTAGTTGAATTGTTTGATTATACGAATGGAAGCGAGTATTAGAGCTGAAAAATCTGAGGCAAATTCTTGTTTCAGGGTATCGCTGTTTGTGATCTTCCTGGAGATACAATGCTTCCCGGAGAAATGTAAGCAAGTCATCTGCAGGAGACAAACCATGTGCCACAGTTGATTTATGTAAATTAGTATTAAGAGACAAAAATTTCTGTAAAAATAATCAAGGGCAATTAGAGCCCCTTTTTATGATAAATTTCGGACTTATTTCCCACTATATCATATATTTCTTGTACTTGTTGCTGCTCACAATGCTGTAAACTGAATGCTTAGTTTTGTGGTAAATATCATAGTCACTGCACTTTTTCTTAGTTGATATTGGTATAACTGATGCACTCTTAGGTGGTATAGCATGAACAGTTGTTCTCCCAAGTGACAGAGAACTCGAGTCCTTTTCAATGAGGTTTCAAGTTCATGGCGACGCGGCCACCGCACTAGAAATCATACCCCACTTTCTCAAATATCATGTCACTAGTCCATGAAAGCTTTGGTTAATAAAACTAGTACCCAGAGCTGATAAGGTGAAGTGATAAAGTAAGGTGAAGTGACTAATAATGTTTAGCAAAACTAACTGATAAGATGACTAATAATTAATTACGTGACTGATAGCTGATCAAGTGACTTATTTTACAATAAACTAGTTTTTCAAATCAATCACTTTATCAGTCGATTGATGGACATTTATGTAATGAACTTATTTTACAATAAGATCAGAATGACTGAAAAAATTCGTGCTAAACAGAGCCAAAGCAACAAAAATTACAGAAACGACCACTGCGTGAATAAATAAATTGCATACGTGGGTGCTTCCACGCCAGAGGCAGAAAG
>JAYMSH010000627.1:0-10375 GCA_036897905.1 Aragoa cleefii | reverse complement strand
TGACATGGATTTATGTGATTCAAGTCTTTACTCCAAGTTCCTGCAGTTCATGAAGACTCAAGGACCATCTAGTACTGCTAATCATCATGCAGCTGTGGCCATTGCACAAGCAAATGATTTTGAGGCTTCCACATCTGCTGATCCATTCAGAGGTAATCATATTGCTTTATCTCCAATAAAATTATCTCTAACATGGATCTCAGATACTGTAGCATCAGATCACATGGTTTGTTCTACTAATTTCTATACTTCACCTCCTACTGTTATATATGTTAGTATCCAGTTGCCTACAGGACGGTTTACTACTGCAACTCATTGTGGTGATGTGAGATTAAGTGATTCTTTGACATTGCATAATGTGTTGTGTGTTCCAGCTTTTAATTTCAACTTAGTTTCAGTCTCTCATTTCACTATGCATGAGAACCTATGTATGAAATTTGTGTCCAATCACTGTGTACGGCAGGACCAGCTATCACACAAAAACATTGGCTATGCTGAATCAGCAAATGGCTTATATCATCTGAAATTACATGCCAACTCACTGAATTATGTTTCTATGCACTCTGCTGCAAATGTTTCTACTACTGCTGAAAATGCCGGCATTATAGATTAGGACATGTTCCTTTCAATAAATTGCATTGTATTGAAGCTCTTTGTTTGAATTCATGTAATGACAGCAAACCTTGTGACATTTGTCATTTTGCTAAACAGAAAAAGTTATCTTTCTCAGATAGTGAGTCTCATGCTGCTAATTGCTTTGATTTAGTTCATATGGATATATGGGGACCATTTATGGTTGATTCTTATGCTGGTTTTAGGTATTTCCTTATTGTTATGGATGATCATTCAAGGTGTACTTGGATTTTCTTAATGAAAACAAAAGCAGAAACCAGATTTCACATGTTAAATTTCTATAAAATGGTTGAAACTCAGTTTCATCAGAAAATTAAGTGTAGAAGAACTGATAATTGGGTTGAATTTATGTATTCTGAGCTTTACAATTCCAAAGGTATTGTTCACGAATGTTCTTGTATAGAAACTTCACAACAAAATGCCAGAGTTGAACTGAAGCACCATTATATCCTTCAAGTGGCAAGGTCCTTTTTGTTTCAATCATGTTTACATCTTTCTTTTTGGTCTGATTGCATTCAAACAGTTGTGTATTTGATAAATAGAACACCTACAAATATATTGAATGGTAAAAGTCCTTTTGAAATCATATACAAAGAAAAACCTATTTATGCACATTTGAAATTTTTTGGCTGTTTATGTTTTACATCCACTTTAATGAATGACAGACATAAATTTGCTTATAGGGCTTCCAAATGTGTCTTCCTTGGTTATCCACTTGGATACAAATGATATAAACTTTATGATCTAGCTACACTTAAAACTTTTATATTCAAACATGTCAAATTCTATGAAACGATTTTTTTCCTTTTAGACAGAATCCTGATTCTGGTGCTTTAGAAAATTTTGAGGTATCTAATGTAGAAAACAATGATCTATATTTTCTTACTTCTGATGTTTCTGAGAAAAATTCAAATAGTAATCAGAGTGATTCTGGAAACCATATTTTGACCGGCTCTTCTATTCCAGAACAAAACACTGCACACAGTGTTTTTTTTTAATAAAGAAATTGAAAATGAGATCTTAGCATTAAATCATGATAGCAATACTACTACTGATTTTTCTATAGAAATTTCTCATAATGTTGCTGGTTTTTCCACTGATATTTCTCAAAATGTAGCTGATCATACTAATGCAACTTCTATTACTAATGACACTAACACTGGCTGTTTAAGAAAATCTGCTAGAAATAGGCAAATGTCTGCTCATCTACAGGTTTACAAGTAAAATTTACCTGCTTCTAATATTGTCAGCAATCCAGCATGAAAATCAACAGCTCTACACAGCAAGCTAATCAGGTATCCAATATCTGACTTTGTTAGTGATGCTAGACTCAGTGATACTCATAAGTGTTTTACTGCTGTTATAAACACTTTATCAGAACATAAAACTTACAAACAGGTTGTCAAACATCCTGAATGGCAGGAAGCAATGCAAGCTGAAATCCAAGCTTTAGAGAAAAATAACACTTGGATATTAGTTGACTTACCACCAAATCAGCACACAATAGGATGTAAATGGGTTTTTAAAACCAAACTCAAATCTAATGGCACTTTAGAAAGATATAAAGCAATACTAGTTGCAAAAAGATATACACAAGATGAAGGACTTGGCTATTTTGACACATTTTCATCTGTAGTTAAATTAACTACTGTTAGAATTCTATTATCTGTTGCTGCCTCTAAAAACTGGTTCTTACATCAACTTGATGTGAATAATGTTTTTTTGCATGTTGATTTAAATGAAGATGTGTGTGTGTGTGTGTGCAACCACTTCCTAGTTATTGTTCGACATGTGATAATATAGTCTGCAAATTGACAAAAAATCTATATGGCCTTAAACATGCATCTAGACAATGGTATTGCAAGCTTTCAGTAGCTCTCAAAGCTTTTGGGTACATATAGTCACAAACAGATTTTTCTTTATTTACAAAAGTTAATGGTGATTCTTTCACAGTAATACTTTTGTATGTAGATGATTTGCTCTTATCAGATAACAGTATGACTGAAATACAAGAGGTTAAACAATATCTTCATCAACAATTCACCATAAAAGATCTTGGAGACTGAAGTACATCCTTGACATTGAAAGTGCAAGATCCTCTGCAGGTATTTCATTGTCATAGAGAAAAGACGTCTAGACATCCTATCAAAGAGTGGTTACCTAAATTTTAAACCTATAGCTACTCCAATGGATACAAAAATCAAACTCTCAAAAGAAGCAGGAGTGCCACTGCCTGATCCAAAAGTGTATAGAACACTAATTGGTAAATTACTTTATCTAACAGTTACTAGACCTGATATTGCTTATAGTATTCAAACTTTAAGCCAATATCTGTCTAGACCTACAGATTTACATTTAGCAGCTGCACATAGAATACTTAGGTATTTGAAAAATGTTCCTGGAAAAGGCTTGTTCTTTAGTTCAACTTCTTCTTTACAATTATTAGCATATACTTATTCTGACTGGGCAGGCTGTGTTGACACAAGAAGAAGTGTATCACGTTATTGTTTCTACTTAGGTGATTCATTAATATCTTGGAAATCCCATAAACAACACGTTGTCAGTAGATCCTCAATAGAAGCAGAGTATAGAGCTGGTGCCAACACAACATGTGAAGCTCAGTGGCTGGTTTATATCCTTCAAGATTTAAAAATACCAGTTACTCAGCCTGTTTTGCTTTATACTGATAATCTGTCTACATATCATTTAGCATATAATCTAGTGCAACATCACAAAACATATTGAGTTAGACTGTCACCTTATCAGAGAAAAGATATCTACATGTTTGATCAAACTAATGCACATTAAGAATGAGTTTCAACTGGCAGATATCTACACAAAACCGTTGGGAAATCCATTATTTGATCATTTCCAGTACAAGATGAACATGAACTATATCCATGCTCATCTTGAGGGGGGGGGGAGGTAATAAGATTACACAACCAACAAGGGTTGAGTAATCTGCAAAGAACAACAACAAGAAAAGACGCAGAGGAAGAAAATCAGAAGAACAAGAGATCAATGACTCATTTTGTAAATATCACAATTAGTTATAACAGAATTTATGTTGTACACTTAGCAGAATTGTTGTACATAGCAGTTATCTAACAGCTATTTAAACAAGCTGTTGAGATCAGCTACTCACTTCGGCTGTTTCTCTTTTCCCTGTAATCTGATCATTGCTTTTGTCTTCTTTAATGGAAATCCTTCTGTTCACTGATTATTGATTCAGAAAGTTAATACCACATGCCGTTAGCAAAGGACAATAGAGGTCCACCAAGCGGGCTTCCGTCGGCAAACAGATCCGACACGAGCGGCGACAACATGGAACCAAAGTCTTCACTAGACTTTGAACTAAGATAGGCCAACAGCTTATCCCGGTCGTCACCCTGAAACTTGGCTGCCATGAAACCTAATATCACATGCACCGAAAGGGATGAGAATACGAGGTTACTTTTTGAGCTTCCATGGAGATCACGTGCTTAGCTAGAGTCATGAAAACATCAGTTTGGGTTCGGCAGAACTTTTGGATCGCCGTTCTTTCTTTCACTGTTGCCATTGTTGCTGGTGTGTTTGAGTTGACTGCCGTGAAATTATATGAAACTTTTATAGATTGTAAAACTCCTAATTATATGGTAACCCTTGGATTCTTATAAGAAAGTAAATATAACAAGGTAATTATAGACTTTTAGGAACCTAAAATACCTAAACTGTGAAACAGAGATTCAGGAAATTAGCTAGATGTTGGTTCCAGATTTCGGCCCACCAAGTTTTTTGATTCATTACGTCTACCAAACCCAATTACGCTTACATAACCGGTTCAACCCATCACAGCCAGTTCGGTCGGATTTTTAACACGTCTAACACTCATTTATTGATGGAACTGGTATTATGGCTCGGTTGAGCCTGGAAGAAGCTGTAGCTGAGGACATAGAAGAAACACGCTCCCATCGTGTTTAATCGGTCTCCTGGGCCTTTTTTACTTTCTTCTAAATATATGTTCGTCAGTTTAGTTATTTCGTTTTAACCCTGCGAGGGTTTAGCAACTATCTATATGATTTGTTTCATTGTTGTCGGATACTACTTTTATATTTATTGATAAATTAGAAAACAGGGTTCTTATCTGCAAGAGTGCGCTCCTGATCTTGTGAGTGGGTTAATTCCTGATGTAGGATAGCACGAAGTTGCTTTACAGCATTGTATTTATCTTTATTCGCTTGCGCATAACATCAGTTGGTAGCAGACAACGAATCGTTTGGAAGGATGTCAACTGAAAGCAATGCCATGGAAACTTTCACGGAGGACTCCAAGATTTAGCAATTCAATCTAAGAACGCGATGGATCGAGTCATGTTGTTGGTTGGCGACACCAACAAGAACGTATAAACCATGTTGAAGCAGCAAGAACCCATGTTAGCCCAACAAGATAAGCTAATTATGTGTTGGTAAGACAGGTGGACAAGAACTAGGAATCATCGGCAACAGGAGAAGAATGCAGCAACCCTAACAGCCACCGAACGAGGACAATGTGAAGGAAATTGACGCCGATCAAACCACATCTGGTCCGAAAAATGGGACACGTACACACATTACTAACAAGAAACAACAAATTTCACAATACCGTGATTATATATTTCAAAATTACACTGCAAGCACAATAAATTCGGAACAAAGTACATTACACATAGGTACTGTTGACCAACTGCCTTAAACTTCATTTTGAAAGATCATACTTCCTCCGTCCCAAACTTTTTGCCACTTATGACTTTTTGTAGTTAACAGTTTTCAAGTTTGATCATAAGTGGTAAAAGAGTATGAAACTACTACTTAACAAGAAGAGCCTTTATTCCATATAACTAAGTGCGCACACATCATTATTACTAATAATACAGTGCATTAAAGGACAATTAGCTGCACGTTCCTTCACCCGAGGATATGATTCTCCATCTCCGTGGTTAGCTCGACGAAGAAGTTCAAGAGCGAAACTGGATGCAGATTATCCGGCTTCTTCAATTCGTACGCCAAGGTCCATGTAGCGAAGTCGACGCCTCCTTTAGTTTCCACGTGAATTGTTAGGAATACGCTGCTGTACAGTTCCAGCATATCCCCTCCAATCCACTTATAAGTGATCTCTTTTTTCTCCAAATTAACGTCTTGCAGCACATGCTTCGCAACCTGCTCTTTCCCATCTAAATACACTAATGATTGTAAGAGACAATATAATTATAAGTGAAATCTAATGGAATGTAAATCCGTAAATTAATAAATGAATTTCCAAGGGTATACTTCCAGTGGATGACAGAGCCATTTTTTCCGTAGTCTCCTTGGTGGGCTTCACAAGACTGGATCTTGCCAGGGGAGGTAGTGAGCAGATGAGTAGGCTTATGGCAAACAATCTGATGAAACACGTCTCCACCGGCCTTAAAGGCCAGCTGCGCAACAAGCTTACAGGGTAGTTGTACTACTGTTGCAGCCATCTATCTATTTGGACCTTACTGACCAGATTAAGATATGTGGTAATGAGGCTGTTATGTGCTCTCTGAGGTACACACAGCACTCCATACTTATAACAAGTTTGGAAATGTGTTTATCGCTTTTAGTTTCTTAAATCATTACTTTTGTCACTATTCATCAGAGATTAGGTTGTTTCTTGCGTTTGTAATGGCCTATATTGAAAAGAAAAAAAAAAACAATATGAATGGTTATATTTCGCACCTTACGAACCGTTCGAACTTCTTATACAATCAGAATTCAATCATGTCATCAAAACCTTTGATTCACATTCATATCCGGGTTTGAATCTCTGCTGCATCAAACTTCACTCACATTAAATTTTCATTCACATTAAATTTTCACTCGACTGTCCTTCTTAAAGAGGTTGAAGCCGATTACGAGTGTGGGCAAGTCTTAACCTTAAAGAGGTTGAAACCGGTTACGAATGCGGCGGCATAACTTCACCCATATTAAATTTATACTCGATTGACCTCCTTAAAGAGGTTCAAATCAGCTACTAATGGCGGAGTATTAGATAATATAAATGATTAGATTTCGCACCTCAGATTGAGACCTTATGTGACAATATTATCCAAAATAGTACGACATCGCATTGCAATAATATGAAATTAATGCATCAGATTGAGTTTCAGACAAATTTAATGCACTTTATAGTGTGAGAATTACGATTGAATCCTCCCAGATCAATCCCGTGAACTATCTTTAATATAACTTGAGGCAGTTTCGACTCAGAATCTTGACACACAACGATCAATCATTTGTTATAATTATATGTTAAAATCCAACTCGCTTATGGGTAATTGGGCCTTAAAATTAATCGAGAACCACAACTGCTGGCAATGCAACACAACACAATTAAACAAAGGTTCCAAAACATAAAAGTAAAAAAATTAGAATCATCCTTATATGCTTAAATTCCAATTCTCACATCAGATAAATACATCATCTCTATTCTGTAAACTACCAAGAAATTGGTGGAAGAAATCATTCAGAGAATGTATTTGCACGGGCTCTTAAAAATGTTAAGAGCAAGCGTGTAATGCTATTAGAGAAAAATTTATATTTGCAAGCACCTCAGAATGATCATATATCGGAAAAAAATAATAATAAAAGCTACCTTTAAAATCTCTTACAAACACAATAATAATTAGTCAAGAGCTTTGAGCACGTTAAGGTATCAGGGAAGAAAGGTAAACTATATATGTTTCCTCTCGCAATTTCTTATTCTTTTCCCCTTCAATTATTAGATTAGATGGCCTAAGCTAAAAAGATCGGGCCAAACCTGGGTTGTTCATGTGATTCATTCCTAGCGTACATTTCAAGATTATGTGGGCTACTATAAGATTGTCCAAGGATTAAAGAAATGAAAACGTGATTCACGATTTTATATTAATTACCAAATTTTGCGTTGGGGGTGGGGTGGGGTGGGGTAGTTGGTAATTGTGAATCATTCACTTATTTTTCTTTTGTTAATATGGTCATAAATTTATGTTGTACGTTCTTGTTCAAACTTGATTGCATATAAATTAGCTAAATAAATGTATATAGAAATTAAACGCATTTTTGACTTTTAAGCAGTTTTTTTTTAAATCGAACAGGAGATCGAACCGAAAGCTTGAAAAATACTCTATTGCAGATGAAGGACACATGTTAATTAAGTAAGCAGTAGTACTCACAGCTTCTCCCCATAAAATCTTAGGCAACTTTGCATTAAATAACATACATCTTACCCTCTCCAACAATGTTCTATTCATTCTCTCAGCTAATCCATTCTTGTGATTACTCTTTCCAAGCAGAATTTATTAAAATCCTCTGAGACAAACTTCAAACCATTGTCTGTTCTAAGATACTTCAGTTTCTTCCCTGCCTTATTTTCTGTCTGCTGTAACCAGTCCCTGAAGGTTGAGAAAGCCTTATCCTTTGCTCTGAGAACAAACACCCATACCCTTCTGCTGAAATCATCAATAATAGACAAGAAGTATCTCCCACCACTATGAGTTGGTGTCTTTGAAGGTCCCCATAAGCTTGAATGGACATATTCCAGAGTGCCTTTTGTAACGTGCTTGCCTGCCTTGAAACTCAGTTTCTTTGCCTTCCCAAGAACACATTCTTCACAAAATTCCAACTCACTTATCTTGTCTCCACAGAGAAGTTTATGTTTAGCCAATTCATTGAGACCTTTAATGCTCACATGACCTAACCTCATGTGCCAGGGCCTTGTCCTGTCTTCAATAGCAGCATTAGCAGAACTTCTTACCACTATAGAACCATCCAGATAATACAATCCATTCTTCCTTACTCATTTCAAAACAACCAGAGATCCTTTCACAACCTTGAGCACACCTTTTTCTGATTTGAACACAAATCCCTGCGCATCAAGTGATCAAAGAGATATAAGAGTTCTCTTAAGATCAGGAACATATCTTACCTGAGACATTAACTTTTCTGTTCTATCATGGATTTTGATCAATATTGATCCTACTCCTTGAACTCTGCAAGCCTTGTCATCCCCCAACAACACAGATTATCCATTACCCATCTTAAGATCCTTAACTCATTCCTTAATAGTCCATTCAGGGCAGTCTTTCTTAAGGTGACATGGTTTATGACACTTAAAACACTTTCTATTCTCAGCTTGATCATAAGATACCTTGTTCCCTTTGCTTCCCTGAAAGTTTTCTCTGTGATTATACTTCTTCTTATTGACCTGTTTCTTTCCATCAACTTTATTCCTGACAAACAGTCCATCAGCAGAATCCTGGTTCTCGTTCATCCTCTTCCGCAAATCTTTAGTCTTGAGAGAAAATTGAACTTCCTCCAAGGTAATAGTATTATCCCTACCAAATAACATTGCATCCCCAAAGTGTTCTTAACATCTTGGCAATGCATCCATCAGTAGTAAGACTTTATCTTCATCCTCCACCTTGACCTCTATGTTTTCCAGATCAGCTATGATCCTTTTGAATTGATCCATATGTTCTGTCACAGACTTGTCTTCAACCATCCTGAACGCAAACAACTGTTATTTCATCAACAATCGATTTTGTAATGACTTAGTCATATAAAGAGATTTCAGCTTTGTCCATACGCCTGCCGCAGAACTCTCCTTTAAAGCTTTATCACCAAGACATAACAATATTGCACAAATATGATCTCTGTTTAGGCGTCAAAGATTGATCCACGTCTTTATCCACTTTAAGTGCATCCACCAAGCCATGCTGCACAAGTATAGCTCTCATCTTTATACGCCATAACCCAAAATCAATCTTCTCCGTGAGTTTCTCAATATCAAACCTAGCTCTAGCCATGTAAATGTGAGTTTGATTCCCATAGAAAATGCCAACTATTAATCCCCAATTTTCCCACCCAAGAACCCTAAACCAGTTAATTAACCATAAGTAAATTAACACAGGATTTACGTGAAAAACTCCAAACCGGAGAAAAACCATGGGGGAGGAGGCTTCTTCTTTCTTATTCCACTAACAATCAAAGATACACCGAGAATCGAAGCTCCCGTAGCTCCGTTAATGGTGAAATGGAGTTTCACCAATTAACCTACTCTTAACCTCTCTCTAAACCCATCTTCCTCACAATTGTCGTATAAGAAAGTTACCCTCAGCTCTCATAATGCTTACAACGAGTTTTGTCATGTATATATAGGTAAAACCTTGTTCGAATTCAAGTAGAAGAAGAAATTCGACTAGGAGTCGGAAATAGTCGTAACAGCAGAGTCACTGCCTCTGTAGCTGTTCCCGCTGCCTCAAAATGCTAGCCACTACCTTGATTCTGCCAACTAACCTTCCCCTGTATTCTCTCCACACTATTCACTGTTTGTTTGCTATACACACACCAGCTCATCACATCACAATCTCCACCTTGTATAGTAAACAAACGCTCATCACATCACAATCTCCACCTTGTATAGTAAACAAACATTCTTGTCTCAACCCCCCATCCTCCTCTAAGATTGAATCTTAGTTACCCGCACATTCCACCAAGTCAAGATAGTGCTTGAACTTGGGTGTGGGCAAGACCTTAGTCAAAATATCAGCTGGATTATCCTCAGTAGCTATCTTGACAACTCTGATCAACCCCTTTTCAACAATATCCCTGACAAAGTGAAATCTCACATCTATGTGCTTAGAACGCTCATGATAGACTTGATGCTTCCACATGTGTATAATACTTTGATTATCACAAAATAGCTCCACCTGCTTCTGCTTAATCCC
>JAYMSH010000626.1:0-10382 GCA_036897905.1 Aragoa cleefii | reverse complement strand
CATCTCAGTTCGTATTAGTGTTTTTCAGTGCGAATTTAAAATTTTGGAGTGGGAGCAGTGATTCAAGACAGTTTGGTAATTTATGGTATGACAAAAAAAAAAATTCCGAGCCTTTAATTTGGGGAAAAAAAAAGGAAAAACAGTACGAATTTGAATACTAACAACTTGTGGTGGTTGACGATCATCAAAGACAAATGATTTCTGGTGAGATTATAAGGAAGAATGATGAATTCGATATGCAAACCTAATAAAATGAATAAAGAAATTGTGATAGAGAATATGCATTGGAGACAGCGATTGAAATATGGGAAGCTAAATTAGGTGGATAACAAGCAAGCGACAAAGACAAATACATGAAGAACACAACCGATGACAGATAGGGCAACAAAGACATACAATATACTGGAAACATGCATTAGTCCTTCAAGCAAAGAGAAAAGACGACTTCAGCTTCATCTTGGATTCCGAACAAACGGGAGTTTTCAACAACACGAGACCAATATCCGTACTAACTTGAGCAAGAATGAGGCACGAATCAAATGCTCCGACTTCACAATTACTTATGATGCACCATGGAAAAAAGAGAATTCCAATCTTATGCTGCTAGCAACAATAACAACAGAGTATGAGGGTTATGATATACGCTTATGCTGCTATCAGTGGAATTTATTAAAAAGTTAATTATAAGTTTTAAGGTTTTCCCTGAAAATGTTTTGCTCATATTACCTTGCTGGGCCAAAACAAAGTTTGGATGCGGATATAGCCAGTCTAGCTCAACGTCTAACAGACATGACGTTTACAGTCCAAGCCCATACCAACACTCGCAAATTTACACACAAGACAACAAGTACAGGTGATTTTACAGACAAAGATACGCACACAGTTGCAAGGTTTGTGCAAAAACAATGTCTCAGAGCATCATAAACCTCCCAGAAACTCTACGGCAAAATCCTTTATCCCAACGACGAATTCTCAATTTATATGCCATCAATTTGTCTCAAAAGGTTTACAAAGAAGAAGAAGAAGTCTTGTTCAATCAAAGTGACTGCAATGTCTTGTGGTGGTGAAACCCAAAAGTATCTACAAACAGCAGTGAGCGGAAGAGTGAGTTGATGAAAGCCATCAAAGACTCGCTTTCTAACTGTCTCTCTGAAACTCATCTTGATTCAACCATTCCTTCTCTTCAGTCCAAGACCATGGCAAGGTGAACCTCTTTGTTTCTTTCCTTTCTTTTCTTGACTTGAGTTATTATAATGTTCTTGTTTGATGAAGTTATCATTGCGTATACTGTCTTGTTTAATTTGGGGCTGTTTAGTGAAGGGAATGGGATTCAACAATACCATGTGAATATGGATTATTGGTATTGAGAGAAAAAAGAGCAGAAAAAAGCTTATTGAATGAATCAATATCTTATCCTTTTGACATTCTTCTTCGGCTGTGGCTTTCATTCCAATTTCTATTCCACTCCGTCTCATCTTTCTCCACTGGACTAGCAAAGATTCTTCTTTTGAAATAATTAGAGTTTTATGTTTCTCTAGTGATTCGCTCTTCATAGAAACTATCAGTTTTAGCTGCTTTAAGGTGTGGTTGATCCCCAGTGAGTTTATTTTGGCAGCCACCTTGTCTTCATAGGCTCAGTTTTTTTCTTGCGAATTATAAAGAACTAGCTTGAATGGCCAGCATATTAATAATTTATTTTTAGTCTCGAGACAATGAAAGAATTTCAACTTTGAAGGTGAGAGATATCTATGATGGAGGGAGCTATCTTGTCCTGGTAACAACTGACAGGCAAAGTGCTTTCGACTGAGTTCTTGCTTCTATCCCCTTCAAAGGCCAGGTACTTGGTTTAAATTCTGAATCTGTTTTTGGGCCACATTTTCATTCTTTCTTTCTTGCTCAAATCCAAATCTAATTTTCTTGTTTCAGTCAATAACAAAAGGTTCTGTTTTATTGGCTGTTTGGCCACTCACTGTTTTCATCAGGTACTCAATATAAAAGTATGTGGTGGTTTGATAAAACTCGGCTCATTGTTCTGAATACAGTTATTTGCACTCCGGGTGAGAATGTAACTATTGCAATGAAATGTTCAGTGTTTCCTGTTGAATTCGTTGGTGAGTCATTCATGTAATGCTTATGTGTTTTTCTCTATACCATTTTCAAATAGTTACCTGCTGTTTGAGATTGTTGATGTACTTTAGAATTGGTGATCTTATATTTGGTAAAGTTGAAAATTTTCCATTGTTAGATGATCTTATGTAACTTACGGCTGTGTTACTTATTCATAGTCAGGGGATATGTGACTGGAAGTACTGATACATCGCTCTGGACCGTCTATCAAAAAGGTGTTCGAAATTATTGTGGAAATCCGCTTCCTGATGGTGAGGATTATTATTGAATAGAAGCTACAGATCCATTAGTGTTTTGTTTTGCTGATAGTTTCTGAAATCTTCTGTCATGGGATTGGTGAAAAACCAAAAGTTAACAGCAAACATACTCACACCAACGGCCAAGGCCGCGGATCATGACGTTCCCATCACACCAGAAGAGGTTTCACTTTTGTAGTTTATTATTATTATTATTATTTTGATTATATCATTACCTTTTTGCTTTCTTTGGCTTGTTGTTTCACTCTAGTAACCATCTACTCATGGTATATACTTCTTTTGCTTCTACTACTTGAACAGCTAGGTTCATCAATAGTTTCTTTTTAGGTTCAGAAGTCAATTTCACACAAAGTTGATTGGGATTTTTATTTGATATGTAATTCCAGATTGTTCAGCTTGGACTAATGACTCAAGCTGATTATGATGAAGCAAGTAAAGCAGCATTAAGCCTGTTCGAGTATGGCCTGGTACTCAAGCATGCTTGTTAATCTTACAATATGTGGTGTTGTGTATCGTCTCAACTTGATGTCTCGTTCCAACGAGTCATCCTTATCATGCATGTTAACTGATGACACAATTAAAAAATGAGTGGAGCACCCTTTTTTCTTGTCATGAAAACTTAAATCGGGCGGTTATTGTGTAACCATGAGCTAGGATCATGCTTCACGGATTTTCGTTGCAAAGGGGTTCTTTCAGTCAAATAGTATCCTGTGTTACAAGATGGTGTGCCTTTATTAAAAGTTATAGAGTAATAAGTAGCAGTATGATTGCTAAACTAATCTTAGTGTTCTATCAATGCATGGGTTTTGGTGGTTGACTTTCGAAAATCACTAGTAATGAACTATGCGCTGTTTGCCTGTTTCATTGTAAAATTTCCTACTTATCTGCCAAAGCACAATGTGTCTCATAATTAGTGACTTGTTCAGTATACTGGGATGTGAAATTATATTATTTTCTTTGCCTGTCTCATTGTAAATTTTTTAACTTATCAGCCAGAGCACAGTGCGTTTCATAACTAGTGACTTGTTCAGTATACCAGGATGTGAAATTACATTCTGTTGCCTAAGCATTACAGGAAGCTTTTATTTCTTCTTTTTCCCCCCTTCTTTGTTTTGTGAATTTTTTTGTGATTTATATTGCAGCGTATAGCTTTGGAACACGGCCTGATTCTGGTGGATACTAAGTATGAATTTGGAAAAGGCTCTGATGGCAGAGTGCGTCTGATTGATAAGGTATTTTTTTGCAGCATTTGTGCAGGATGCCATTCTAAATAGCTATTGACTACATTTGATATATATTTTTTGATTTTTCCATGTGCAATGCTGTAGGTGCACACACCTGACTCGAGCAGATATTGGATCGCAAATTCTTACGAGGAACGCTTTCAAAGTGGTCTCGAACCTGAAAACATTGACAAGGTTCAATATTATATCTCGACTCCTTACAAGTTCTAACCATATGGGTACATTCCTTTGCGAATGCAAGTCTTCAGATTGACTGTCTGCTGAGTTTCAGTATATATTTTGCAGGAATTTCTGAGGTTGTGGTTTAAAGATCATTGCAATCCGTACGAGGATGAGGTGATTTAGATAAATGCAATACTTTAGTGTTTTTTCCTTCTCTTTTTTCAATTTATGTTTTTAATCTAACTCTCTAGGACACCCTTGATTAGATCTTGCCTAATGCACCTGAGGAACTTGTTTGCGAATTGGCTTGGCGGTATGCTGCTGGGGTTTATATTACACTCTTGTTTTCTCTTTTCAGTTCTCTATTTAGTGTGTGTTGTGCATGATGTGTCTTTCTTCCTTTGCAGATACATCCTCTTGTATAGACGATAACACAATCCGAGTTCAAAATACCCTCAATAAAAGGTAAAAGGTTATTATGATAACATGCCAGTTACCCGTAAAACATATTACTAGTAACAATATAACCTTATATGTGTTTTTGTGCTGGAAAATATACATGACAGGATATCTAAAAATGTTACACGGGCAATTTCATCTTCTATGGTCTGAATTTTGATGAAGTTGGCAATGTGAAAGCCTCGTCTTGCTTACAATATGCATTGATCTTGTCTAACTCCGGGGTAGCTTATGCAAAAACCTTAACGTCTGTGTAATACGATAATTACAATTCTTCAAGTTTGTATTCCCCAGAGTACTGAGCTCCAAGCTGAAATGTGAAATAAGCTGTTCACTTTAAAGCACGCATTTATTTGATGCAACTGATCAGTCTCCCAAATAACTTGTTTCTTTTTCATTCAGCATAGACACCGATCTACTAACGAACATGCTCCATCTGGAAAATGATCTGAACAGGAGTAAAGTGTGACCACCTAAGTTAATGAAATAATGAAAATGACCTGCACAAAACGTTATGGAGTGTGTTAGTGATGAGGACCAGAAATGAATCCTTCATTCATGTGAATAACTCAAGTTACTGTGTACTCACATTAGAACAATCCAGTGCTTACAAAATTTCACAACATCAATCAGGTTTAACTACAAATCTTATACTTACTATGGTAAAATTTTCTACATTAATGATTGGATTCCCAAGTCAATGATCATGAAGCGAGTAGGTATCCATTTACTATGCAATGGGTCAGCAGACCAGACCAGACCAGACCAATTTTGTCATGTCCATATGCATTTGCTATAATCCTCCAGGTCCCCTTTTCTCCATTGAAATGAAATGAATCTTTCACACCATAAAATCCCAAGCTTTGCATGTCTAGTATTTCTTGTTCAGCCTGTTCTTCTTGTCTGTGCAAAATGTACATGCGAACAGCAACATTATAGCCGAGATAGGGGGCATGGAGCACTTGAATACAAAGTAGCTGCCATATGCTCTGTTCTTGCTGCAAGTGGACTAGGAGTTTGCATCCCTCTGTTGTTCAAGAACGTAAGAGGGTTGCAACCCGAGTCGCGTGTTCATTTCCTGATTAAGGTCTTTGCAGCTGGTGTTATATTGGGGACTGGATTCCTTCACATTCTCCCAGACACCTTTGAAAGCTTAACCAGCCCTTGCCTTAGCCAGAAATCATGGGGAAGCTTCCCTTTCGCAGGACTACTCGCGATGACGTCTTGCATTGCGACACTGATGATGGAGTCCTTCGCCACTGGGTACCAGAAAAGAGCACAGCTGCGAAAATCTCTGCCTTTGGAAATCAAGGAAGAACACGAAGAGAGTATAGATGATATAGCAAATGCTGGTCAAGTTGCTGAGATTGCTTTACAAAGATCTAACTCATCAGACCTCATTCGTCATCGCATTGTTTCTCAGGTACTAGTATAGGTTAAGAATAATGGACACCTTAGTTTTAAATCAACACTAGATCCTTGCAGCAGTAGATTGGAGCTAAATTTGTGTTTTGATCAGTTAGATCGTTTTACATAGGTTTTGGAATTGGGAATCGTTGTTCATTCAGTGATCATAGGAATATCACTGGGGACTAATCAAAATCCTAAAACAATTAGACCCTTGGTGGCAGCTCTAAGTTTTCATCAGTTTTTTGAGGGCATGGGACTTGGTGGATGCATCTCTCAGGTAAACTTTACATATTTAAAGAACTTAACTTGCAACAGAAAAGAAAACCAAATAAATCCTGTAACTGAGAAAAGGTGCAAAATACTACAATTATTAGCATGGGCATTTTTGGTGCATAGGATCCCTTTAAGAGAGGTCTCTTTCTCTTATACCTTCTCCCAAAACAGGTGAAGGACAAATAAGTAACGTGTGTCCTGTTCATTAGCCAGAATATGGATTTTAGCGCAACTATGCCTAGATATTAAGACTTTAGACAACTTTTTAATAACAAATCATGTTCACTTAATGCGCAACAAATTAAATCATTCTCAAACAAATAGTACCACGACATTAAGTGTTCCTAGTAACGCCTACTGATTATGTAACCATTGGTATACATTACAGGCCAAGCTCAAGTCTACAACAATCATAACTATGGTGCTCTTCTTCTCTCTCACGACGCCAGTTGGGATTACTATTGGCGTACTAATATCCAAGAGCTACCACCAGCACAGCGCCACTGCTCTGATTGTTGGCGGAGTTCTAAATTCGGCATCTGCCGGTATTTTAATTTACATGGCACTTGTGGATCTTCTAGCAGCTGATTTGATAAACTCAAATAAGATACAGACTAATCTTAGGCTCCAGCTGGGAGCCAGCATAACACTCGTGCTGGGAGCTTGTTGCATGTCCTTGCTGGCCGCATGGGGCACATAACAATTGGTACTTGTTTTTATTGTGTGTTATTCAAGAATCTTTTGTAGTGATAATAGGGTGTATTATCTCTTTCACTGGGCAATAATTTGCTTGATTCACATGTATCTGAAGTTTCTCATTCACAATTAGTATCTAATGCCATCCTGTAGCTAGCCTGGAGATGAGGTTTTGTGTTTAATAATACTCAATTTTCACCCACTCTGTCTCCACTGCAAATGCAACCCATTCATTTGGTCTAGCAGAGTACATTGTCTTCTAGTGAATAAAAGGGAGTTCAAAATAAATTGCAGCACAGCAAACAGGGTGCACCCTACAACTTGCATAAATAAAAATGATGAATGTAAGGTGTATGAGTATATGACAAGCAAATCATCGTTCTAAAGTCACCACAAAACTCACAAAGAAACTCAAAAAAACTTGTCCACATATGAATGCTTGACCAAGACACTACAAGAAACTATTCTAGTGATGAGAAAAGTGCCGACTGACCTTCCAATGGACTCTGGGTAAAAATTGTGCATTATTATTTTCATTTCTTCCTGGACCAGTCTCCGCTTTTCCCGCCACTTTTGCTTTCAAGTTGAACATCTGTAATCACGATCTCCTTCGAAGCAGCTTTGCACATGTCATACACCATTAGACCTGCAATAGTCACTGCCGTCAAGGCCTCCATCTCCACCCCAGTTTTTCCAGTTGAGCTAGCTTCATCTTCTATAGCAACACAAAGATCACTAGGATTCAATGTCAGATCCATACAAACGTTTGTCAAATTGATGTTGTCGCACAGTGGAATAAGGTTGCTAGTTTGTTTTGCCCCACATATTCCCGCAATTCTGGCTACAGCGAGAACGTCTCCTTTCTCCATCTGGGTTGGCTGAAACCAAATCAAAGACCTTCTGGCCTAAGAAAACTTTGCAACTCGCAATAGCCACTCGTTTAGTATTTTCTTTTGACAAAATGTCAACCATGTGCGCTACCTTTACTACCAATATGTTTCAGGCCGGAAACAAACTCTTTCCTAGCAACACCATTGGTTACAATGTGGGGTTCTTTAACCAAAGTTTTGTTGTCCATAGAACCAGAAAGACCAGCTGCAGGCGGTTCACCAAACACGGATTCCATTTCCTACAGCCAAACAAATATTCGCAAACAATCTGCAAAGAACATATAAATTCAAAAGATCGAGAAGCATTCACATTCAATTCCTACAGGGAAGTCATTGCATCTACTGATTTTTGCATATGCTGCCACTTCTCAAATCTATGCTGTATGCAAATCAGTATTTTTATGTAGAATGGAAAAAATTAATCTACCCTTAATCATAGTCATTTTCACTGATAATTTATTTTTCGCATTGTCTGTGCAATAAATTCAAATCATGTTTCTTGTACTCTTTGAATGTGTTATGTCTTGTATATGCAGCTCCAAGTCGAAAACTTGCAAATACCTGTGTAAAATGATTTTCACTTCCTCTGCATGTAGGCTATTGTTGATAATTCCTGAAGTTCCATGCTAGAGAAAAATTGAACTATGGAAACGACTAGTGCCAAAGACAGTTTTATTGAATTATACACGGCTTCATTAAGGTCCCCGAAAATGTACAAACACATTCACATTCTGTTCTTTCTCAGTTTAAAGCAAAAGATATTACACTTGCCTCACCACTTCAATGCATTTGCAAGTGATTTTTGTTTACCCCAAGCTTCATATATAACCATTCCTCCACAACTGTCAACAACTTGGAAAACTTAACCCTACATGACTTGTTGAACGTTGAAGTGCCAAACATTCCCAGAATGCAAGAATGAAACCAATTGCTGTAGTTAACATTTACTTTTGCATTATCTTCATTTGTAAGAAATATATACTTACACCAAAAGACAATTTTGACACTCAATGTTATTATTATTCTTAAACCTTAATCAAAAAGTTATAGCAACAGCCGAGATAACAATGCCAGTTCCTAGATATCTTATTGAAGTTTTCATGCTAGTAGTTTCTTTTGAATCAATAATAGCTCAGGTGAAAACTCGATGCAGTTTCAATACCAGCAGCACCAGTACAAATAAGTCGGTCGCACCGTCTGGTGGCAGGCACCTATAACCCCATAGATGAACCTTCCACCATGACCCCCATACACTTGCGTGGTGATGTGAATTTCTTCCTCCCACTTGCTCCTATTAGGTAGAGGCGTCTCCTGGCTTTGAATGATCCTACCACCTCATTTATTCATACCATTTCTATACTTGCTGTATTGTATTGCTCGTCTATTATACCACACTTGTAATCATGGACTAAAGTTTAGTTTTCTAAATTATGTTCGGGGCTACTGAAAAATCGAAACTTTTCTAAATTTCTCAGACAAGCTTCGAGGTATAAACAAGATAATACTGCTAGTTACAACTGCATCATGTAGGATGTGATCATTCGATGGAAAGAACAGCACAAAAGTTCAGTGAATACAAAGATTTCATCAATAGTCAAAGCCAAGAATTTCACAATGATCGAATTGGATTTGAGATAGTAGAAAATGGACCTGATGGAGCTCTGCAATGGCATTCAAGAGGTGATGGCTGCTGTTGTCGTTGGTGCTAAAGAACCTGCTGCTCCAAGCAAGAGGCTTAGTTAGTTTTGATGCAGCTCGACGTAGTAGCATCATTGAGTGAGCTTGTAAACTGATTTCAGATGGTGAAGAATCAATCTCATTGAAGACGAAGTAATAGTATCAGCTAGCTACTCATTGAGGAATTTTCACAAGTAGGTAAGCTACGCAAAAGCTTAATCAAGAATTGAGGGGAGACGGGCAAAGTATCTACAGAAAGTGAAAAGAAAAATCGAAGAGCAAAACGAAAGACTATAAACAAGGCGCATTGGCCCAATTCGTCACGGTGACGGACCAGAAACGACAAGCCCGTCACCATCATGACGAACTGTAATGGTGACGCCTTCAGGCGTCACCAGGCGACGGTCGCATAATGCGCATCGCACCGCGATGCGCGCTAGCAAAACGAAAGACTATAAACAAGGCGCATTGGCCCAATTCGTCTTGCGCAACGGTGACGGCCAGAAACGACAAGCCCGTCACCACCGTGACGGGCTGCAACGATGACGCTTCCAGACGTCACCAGGCGACGGTCGTGCAGTGCGCGTAGCAACGTTGTCGTTTCGTTTCTGGGTAAAAAAAATATAGCGCCGGTCGACGTGGCCCAACGGGGCGCCGACACGTGTCACTCTGGCTTTAATTAATAACCGTTTGTACTGTTCCAACGGAAAAATATCTTATTTTGTTATTAAAAAAATCAAAAAATAAATAAATAAAATGCCGAAAAATAAAATAAAAATTACCAATGGCTATAATTAATTTTTCTCTATAAATACACACAAAAATTTAGTTTTTTCAACGTACTTTTCTTCCAACCTATATTTCTCATAATTAAACTCAAAACACTCTCTACACCAAAAAAATTCTTACCATATTTTTTCGTTTTAGCCTACACGATATTTCTTCAGAAACCGACTCTATCTATTCTAACGAAGAGTTTGAGCACAACAACTCTTTTGATGAATGTTCATCTAGTCACAACCCATTACAGGGTATGATTAACACGATCCAGTACGCAATGTCAAATATCCTACCCACCCTTCTACAACCACCTCCGCAACAAACACCTGAACCCATCCATGTTCGAAGCCGACATTATATCTAGCGCGACCGGAAGGGTGTAGATGAAAAATTGATGAAAGACTACT
>JAYMSH010000625.1:0-10388 GCA_036897905.1 Aragoa cleefii | reverse complement strand
AAGTTTTGGCTGTCAGATGCATGGATTTTGTTATTTATCTTTGTGCTATGAAATTTATCCCCTTGTTTCGATTGGTTTTTGTTTACTTATTTGGTTGAGGTGGTTGATTGCAGATCAATTTGATTGTTTTTGTTTTGAGTTTTTTGATGTATGTTGTTAAAAGGATGCAGAAGGTTTAGTTGTAGGGAAAATTTTTAGTGTCAGATTGTGTGTACCGTAGAGTGCATCAAAGAGTTAAGGTTTGAGACCTTTGTTATGGCCAAAAGGAGTCATTGACATGGAACCAAACCAATGTAGTAAAAGGCAGGAGCAGGGCAGTTTACCTCAACAAAATCGTCTTTTTATCATTGTTTTTATATGATATGCATGCAGAACTATGTCAAAGAGTTACGAGTAATAGTTCGATAATACAGAAATTAAGAAGGATAAACTCGTGTTCTTAATAAACCCTTCCACAACGTCATCCTACTTTGACAGTTGAGTCACTCAACAGTTACTGTCCCATATCAAAATGAGTGAAGATCTCCCAATAGTTAGCTTATACTTAATGACCAATCTATGCTACTAGTTCTCTTTGTGGAAACCTCCAATAATACTTGATCTTCTAAGTCAATTAATGACTTTGTCCCTAACCAAAATCATTTTGGGCATCTAAGAGCAAAATGCACGCCCATGGCGAATCCGGGGGCATTCAGAGTATTCGCATGAGGTAAAAGCCCAGTGCTGGACCTTGAGCTTTTTACTGGCAAAGAGGTCCAAGTGAGCCCCAGGGTGCATGCCTCTTTAGTCATTGAATACAAATCTGCCCAGAGAAAAACCTAGACACACATCTCTATCATTTTTCACATAATTTTCTCTGATTTTGTTTTGACTTTTGCCAGGGACTGCATGTCAAGTCAGCAAGCTGTTGATTTTGTACAAGAACTGCTAAATACTGTAAGTTTCTGCCATGTTTCTTTACATTCTTCTGCCACATTCACAAGACTAAGACACTAAATGTTTATGCAGGAAAGTAATCTCTCAGTGGTCTGTGGAAAGGTACTTGATAGGTGCTTGGCGCCATCTTCTGGCGGGGAAGGCTGTGATAACATGACGATGATTCTCGTACAATTCAAGAAGCCTTTGAATACAAAACCACCTTCCGACTCTGAGCAGCAGACTGGACCCTCAGTACAATAATACGAATCCAGCCAATTCCAGGTGCATGTTATTCTCTCATCAGATTCTGCATTCTACCTCTTGTCCTTGGAATATATAATGGAACATACTTAGCTGGCTAATATGAACTGAAACAGTCAGTGCCACGATACGTGGTTTTTTGTAGTAGGCTAAATTTCAAATAGGATATGATGACATGGCCAGTGCAACTTGGGAGAACTTGTTTGGTGACTAACGCAGGGTGATGATGTACTTCTTTGGAATTTTGTACACCTAGATATAAATTTCTTTCTGAATGTTGGTCCGTTTGTTCAAATGCATCAGTGGTATTATTAACACGTGCAAGTAGAGTTATAGTATTCACTGGGGCATATTGATATTCAGATGATTGAGTGAAATATTCCTTTAGGCGTCTTATTAATGCTGGATTGATATCCATAAGAAGGTTCGATAAAATATTAAATGAAATGTTACCGGCCCATGTGGTGTGATAGATATCGTGTAGTTATCTAGTATTTAGTATTTGGGAACGTGTGAGTATCTCTGTGTCTGACAAAGCCAAGTGAACATATGCTTGAGTGCTTGCATGATGATGGAGCTCGCAGCCCTATACACTCACTATGTAGCGAGGTACCCTTGCTATAGTTGGACTGCAATTTCAAAAATGAAGTTGTTTCTCTGACTTGTGAAGTTTTGGGATTGGTCAGTTTACTCTAGGTCTTGTTTCTTTATGATGCCTCATGACTAGGAAGTCCATCAATCTCTTGTAACTAGTATACAGAGATTCTTTTCTTTTGGCAAAAGTAGTACTCGAATCTTCTTGTTTTCAAGCAGTGTTATGCTCTTTAGAATGGTTTTTGCCCTGTAGTTCACTACACTACCAGTATTTAGGAGTCCACTTGACCTGGGTCATAGTCTAGACGATTGATGGAGGTCTTGGTATTTGTTTGATTTCCAATTTTGATTTGCTGGTCTTTATTGGATGATAAATTAGTGGGTACCAAATTTGTTCCATTATTCCTTGATCAGTTGTTGCATTTTGAGTGGAGAACACGACATGCATAAAAACGATGTTAGGCACTCGTAACAATATTATACGACTTGTGTGACCAGGTAGCAGTAAGTAAACAATACTCGAGAGGCAGCTGAGATGTTGATAAAATCATAGATATGTGATTCCAGTCAAAATAAATGAATTTATGGTTCATTCGTTTCTCTAGCAGAAGTAGATTACTAGTGTAGACTTAAAAGTTCTTGTGACTTGTCAAGTGTTAACTGACTGCTATGTTTTGTTCTCTTTAAGAGATTAAAAGTGGAAAAGCAAGAAAATCTAGAGCAACGTATCGCAGTTTTCAAGTTTTGTTTAGACTTTTAGTTCTTAACAGTTTTCAAGCTTTGTTTAGACTTTCAATTCCTTACCTCCCTTTTCTAAAGGTAGCGTTAAATCCAGAGCACTTATCCTAAACTCGGAGCAAAATTATAGAAGTGTCGATCTTGCTCTCTTAAGGCCTCACGCTTTGGTCTGATAGGTGTTGAACTGAGCTGAATTTGGTGAACCGAACTGATATGTACTTAACTCACATTTCTTTTCAAGTTAAAAAAAATATTTATTTAGTATTACAAATGATTAAAAACCTGATGTGGGCTCTCTCAGCCCTCCTTGGTTCTTCCCAATAATTTAGATCTTAAAGATGATATGCTGATACAACTCATCCACAACTTATAATCACACATAGATTTTATGTAATTTATATTAAGTTAGTGTACTTCATGTTAATTGTTTTTATGACTCTTGATGTAATTTTATTTAGAAAGATCAAATTGTATAATCGCAAACATCGAATATGAAATTATGGTACATGAGTTATGCATTTAGCCATCCAATTGAGATGGGAGTTATGAATAAATTGATAAATGATTATTTTGTATGTAAGATACGATGATTAAAGTAGAGAATAATAAGGTGATTTATTGTTATTCGGTTTCCCATATTTAGCAACAACAACAACAACAACAACGTACCCAAGTTTCCGCCCGTATGCAGGGTATGGGGAGGGTGAGATGTACGCAGTCTTATCCTATGAATATGAGACTATTTTCGGGAGAAACCCTCTGCACCCGATTTTCAGTGATCACGAAAACAACGCCAAGTAGTCAAGTGTTGAAAGATAGAAAATATTATTTGAAAGAGTAAGACTCTTATTAGATATTCTCGCGATCTAAAAATAGAAACCTTTAAACTATGTCCAAATGTCACCATCCGACACTATAGATGCAGGTCGGATCAACCCGCCGCTACTATAACTAGTATAAAAAGAAAATTCTAGATCGCTCTTGCTCTTCATTGAGGCTTCGCAAATGAGCTCTTATCTCATCCATGATATTTTTGGTGTTTATCTTAATTTGGGTATTTTGTAATTTTAGGAATAATAGCACAAAGTGAACATTTGGGCTGGAGTAGTGGGCCAGGCGTGATCGTGTTCTTCTACAATCCGAATCGTGTGGACGGCCATTGGGTAAATCCGGTGATAAGGTGGTTGAAATGTTGAACCCTGTGAAGATGTTGCTTTGATAATCTCTTCGTTCGACATAGTTCTTGTTTTGTTCCTTGGTTTAGATGCTGATGGTTAGGGTGTTGAAGTTGTCTATTTCATGTACAGAGTATATCCTTTGTTAAAATTAATAATTGGTTGGGAAAATCTCTTGCATCCTCACATGTGGCGGATTTGAATGAAGAAGGAATACAGTTTTCTTAGATTTTGACTCAGTTGGATCTTTCTATAAAGGCCTTTGTCAAAAACATGGTGTGATCCATTGTTCATTTGAGTGTTGTTAGCATGCCCAGATGCTGATACTTGAAGCATGTTTGTTGATTAGTCGAGAGATTTGCCTTTTGCAGTATGTTTTCATTGTGTCTACTTGTTAAGGCGGATTGTAATGCTCATTTTGTTCAGACGAAACAATGGATTAATGCCCATGACGCCAAATTTATGTACTTGGACAACTGGGTGACCATGTATATGGAATGGAAGAATGTAGAAAGTGATTGGTTATATTAAATCGAAGGGCACTGTGTTATGGCCCGTGTCCTACTCATGGAGACCTCGTCGAATTGGGAGTAGCTGTTGGAGATACCAATAACGATTCATACAAGCTAAATCTTATAATCAATAATTAGGCCAAACTTACTACAAGCCTTAAACATAGCAAAGATATCAGGACACATCTTAGTAATTTTTTACTTGAACTCTGCTGCATTGATATTGATGATACCTACCGTCAGAGTAGACATAGACATGGACATATCATTTGATATCAGTTTATTTTCTCTTATTTGCAGTATTCATCTACTGCTCTGCTAAACTATGTACGGTGTGGATTATTATCTGTAGAAAATGAGTGCACAAAATTTAGACTATTTGACAGTGTGTTTTTAGATGAAATTGTACCTGAAGGATGCATAATGATCTGTGTTTGAAGGAATTTCACAGATACTCTGTATTTCACCATATTGCGACACGATAATCTCTTTGATGCTTCCAAGTGCTTGCTATTTGAAATTGGGGCCTTTTCATCTACCCAGATATTTATCTGATTCATGTCTAATAATACTCATGTCCTTTTGTTCAGTGAGGACATAAACAGACGACGATCGCTAAGAAGTAGAATTTTGAAAGATGGACAAAGGACAATTCGTTGTTTTAGCCTGGATAGAATATTCGGCTGCAAGGTTCCTAAGGTAAAGCTTCTGATGGGTATTATGATTATCGTAGCATTTCTGACGCTCCTACGTTCTCCTTCAGTTCATGAGACAGATTACATGTCCAGATTTCTTTCTAGGTATTATTCTATATTATATTGGCTTCTCTAGAACTTATAACTAATAGATATATTCTCGTTCTTCTCATTTCTCAGCCCTCTCGCATCTTCATAACGTTACTGTTTTGTTTAATCTCATTTGTAAATTTCTTGATTCCTTCTGTGTTTCCCTTTTTTCATTTCCAAATTTGATAACAGGGCAAGCTTGGGAAATAAATATGTATTACTTCAAGATATCGACTGGGACCAAATATCTACTGCAATGGAGAAACTGGCAGACAGAGATGAGTACAAGGGGGTAGGGTTGCTGAATTTCAATAATCAAGAAATTTATCAGTTTGAGCAGTTATTGCCAGATGCAGAGCATGTTATACTGACCATGGACTATGTACCGCACAACACTACATGGGGTACACTATATCCTGAATGGTTAGATGAAGAGGAAGAATTCGAAGTTCCCACTTGTCCAAATTTGCCAAAAATTGAATTTTCGGGTAAACCACGACTGGACCTTATAGCGGTGAAGCTTCCTTGTGATAAATCTAAGAACTGGTCAAGAGATGTCAGTCGATTCCACTTGCAACTTGAAGCTGCAAGGCTTGCTGCAACTGCCAAAGGGTACCATCCTGTTCATGTTCTCCTTATAACCGACTGTTTTCCAACCCCAAATCTGTTTACTTGCAAGGAACTAGTCGTTAGGGAAGGCAAAGTGTGGCTGTATAAACCAAATCTGAATCAATTAAGAGATAAACTCCACCTTCCAGTTGGATCATGCGAACTTTCTGTTCCTTTGGATGCGAAAGGTCAATCTTTTTCTAAACTTGCATTTTCATGTAGTTCAGTCAATATAATTACTGTGTTCTTATCTGTGGTTCTTGATGTGTCTCATAAGATCAGTTCTGAGTTACTAAGCGACTGTTTTAAATTTGCAAAACTGATTCCGACTCATCTATGACAGAATCTGCTTTCTAAAAATGTTTAATTGCTTTTAGTTCTCTAATAGTAAGCTGCTAGAAGATGATTATTTTAGAGCATCTGTCAAGCAATAATCTTCAGACTAGCAAATTTTCTGAACACCTCACAAATTTGGTACAGGTCATTCTTTGTCATTATAAACAAACTCTTGTAAAGGATCATTACTGAATTACTCCTCTGGGTTAAGAAGCATAATATAACACTATGTCTATTGTTACAGCCAACTGGTACTCAGGTGATTCTAAGCGAGAAGCATACGCGACAATCCTGCACTCAGCACATGTTTATGTTTGTGGTGCCATTGCTGTAGCACAAAGTATTCGCATGGCAGGTTCAACTCGAGATCTTGTCATACTAGTTGATGACAGCATCAGTGACTACCACAGGGGTGGTCTCGAAGCAGCAGGATGGAAATTACACACTATTCAAAGAATTAGAAATCCTAAAGCCGAACAAGACGCCTATAATGAGTGGAACTACAGTAAATTCCGCCTATGGCAGTTGACAGATTACGACAAAATCATATTCATCGATGCAGACTTATTAATTCTCAGAAATATTGATTTCTTATTCGAGATGCCAGAAATATCTGCCTCAGGAAATAATGCTACCCTATTCAATTCGGGGGGTTATGGTGATCGAACCATCAAACTGCACGTTTCAGTTATTGATGGATCATATCAATGAAATAGAGTCCTATAATGGTGGTGACCAAGGTTACTTGAATGAAATCTTCACATGGTGGCACCGGATCCCGAAACGCATGAACTTCTTGAAACATTTCTGGATCGGCGATGAGGAAGAGAAAAAGGAAATGAAGACGCATCTTTTTGGCGCAGATCCTCCAATCCTTTACGTTCTTCATTACTTGGGATTGAAGCCATGGTTATGCTTTCGGGACTATGATTGCAATTGGAATGTGGATATATTGCAGGAGTTTGCAAGCGATGTTGCACATAATACTTGGTGGAAAGTACATGATGCCATGCCGGAAAATTTACAGAAGTATTGTTTACTTAGGTCTAAACAGAAGGCTGCGCTTGAATGGGATCGGAGGCAAGCGGAGAAGGGTAACTACAGTGATGGTCACTGGAAGATAAAGATAAAAGACGAACGGTTAAATACTTGATTCGAAGAATTTTGCTTCTGGGAAAGCATGTTGTGGCATTGGGGTGACAAGAATTGGACAGAGAGTGCGAATTCCACGCAACCGCCACCTGCACCTCTAACAGAGTCACTCTCTTTGTGATTCTCTCTGTTCTTTCTTCTTCTTTTTTTTTAATGAATCTATACTGAAATTTTGGATGATAGAAAGACCCAACAATGCGCAGAAGGGTATAGAAGTGAAGCCATACAAGTGTTAATGGCTAAGTAGCATATTGTGAGTTGCGCATTGAATTCGACTATGTTGGCATTTTTGACTGGTGGATGGAGAGCTGGGTTGTGAACTGTATTTTTCTATGTAAGCCATTCTTTGATGACATTTGACCTTGTATAGTAAATAGTAGTTCTTCAGTTTAGGTAGCCTTGTTCTAATACAAAAGTACTCTGTGTGGCCTGCAGTGTACAGTCAGATTGTTTGGCAATTGATTCACGGCAATTCCATGTGTTATAACTGGGAAACTCATGAGATATAACCACTTGCTTGCTGCATCTGTTCACTACTGTTTTGGCAATCAATCACGGGACCAAGTCAACAGGGTGAGATTCAAAATCAAGGTGGTTCATCCAATTGTTCTACATGCTAATCGTAGTTAACCACATGGGGGCTTGATTGTTTAATCGTTGTAAGAGTACTTCAGGTCGCACGTTTAGACTTATCGTTAAGAGATCTTCAAGTTGCGCGTTTAGGCATGTTGGACATAGTGGTGGGCGGGTCATGGTTGGGCTTGGCAGATCTGTGTTCTGGCAGCTGAGATATTCCTCATGTGAGAACATTGTGAGAGCACACTTTTTAACTTTTAAGTATTCAAACCAAACTGGACTCAAGATCTGAAAACTGAAATTACTTCAACATGATAAACCTAATAACAGAGATTACTCACTCAGTAGCACAGGTATACTCAATCAATTTTGGGATGTAGGCTTTGCAAGACAAGCTCACTGCTATTCAATCTTCATCGAAACACCTCTATCAAATAGAGGTAGATGATGACTGAAATAATATTTCTGATTCCCAGATAAAAGGCAAGTTCAACATGAGTTGCCAATTCCTGAGCCAACAGCAGATGTTAACTCGGGTAAAACCTTCCTACCAGGGCTTTCTACGAGTTGCCATAAACTAAAAGAACACAATTCACGAATCAGTATCAATTATCTCATGCTACAGTTATGAGTCCTCGCAGATAAAGTACCAATTCAGATTCAGACAGCAGAAAATGGTCAATAAAAAACTGATGAAACGCACGATAAAATAACAGAAATTCGTAAAAGAATGTTCAGGTGACACATTATCCAGGATCAAATTAGTCAAGGATTCTGAATCTGCACATTTTTGAGTATTCACTGACAAAGATTGGTCTACTAAAATTGTCTTCTAAAAGAAATCTATCAGTGTACAGACAACGCAAACAGGTGTTAGTAATTATGATAAACAAAGGAACATGCAAGGATATTCCTTGCAAGCTTTTTCCTCCAGCTCTCCAGGCACCAACTCTTTCCTTTATGATGAACAAAAGGAATGAAAAGATACACAGGTAAAAGGGTCAGCGATAGTCTCAAGCTCCTGCTCCACCATCAGATCTTGCTCTGTAGAGTAGCCTTACTCACTAGGAAAATTAATTACGTCAAAAGAGGGTCTTTCTCTTAGTGAGATTTGACACAGAACCAAAGAGCTTTTAAGGGAAACTTGTTTCCTGTGATTGAACAATTAAAGGTTTCCTGGCTGTTTCATAAGGAAGCTCGTGATCTGAGCTTGTCTATAACTAAAACACAACAAATACCGACGCAGAACATAAGCAGAACGCAGAAGCAGTCAGCAATCAGAAAATAAACAATGTGCCAGAGCATTTTGATAACAGAAGAATGCTACTATTCACTATTGATTATATAAGCATATCCCGAATACAATTCCCTGGTGAGCCGGGGGTCTCTTTCGGAAACAGTCTCCTTTTATAGGGTATGACTGCGTACATCTTACCCCACATACTCTGCCTATGGGCGGAATCTTGAGTAGGTTAGGTCTGGTTTGGTTTGGTTTGAATACAATTACCAGAACCACCTTACTCAGTGGTTTCGCAATCAAATTGAATAGGAAGATAAAATAACTCCCTAATTTTCATATATCCAAATGCACTTGTGGCATTTCAAAGCATAAATAAAATAAGCATTCAACTCTCTTTGCTTCTCTATGGCTCAGGAACCAATCCCATTTTCTTTTCGAAAGATTGATAAACTCAAGCATTAACCTCAACTTGTCTTGGTCTTTCTTCAGGAATCAATGAACCAAGTCCATCTTTACCGACTAGCTTATAATCTTCATAACGTTTCAAATACTTTGGATTAGACGTCAAAATCCTAACCCCCTCACCCTCCACAATCTCCAAAACTTCCGGAAACTTATCCCCACACCCCCGAGACATCCCCACATCAATCCTCACCGCTCTATCCCCACAAACCCCATTAATCACCTCGTTCTGAATCGTATGCCCCATAATCATCCTCCTTGCACCCGGAATTGTCTCAAGCACATGCCCCAACATCTCACAATCACAATCCTTCCCCATCGAAAACCTCCTCAACCAAACAATTGAATCCCTCCCTCTCACCAACTCGTTCCCCACTTTCTCCTTAACCCCATTTATCCACTCCCTCACCTCTTCATTCACCCTCTCCAATCCATAAATCACATGACTTTTCAACAACCCCCCGTGCGCAAACACCGAGCTCCCTACAACCACAACCGTCTGATTCCCCGATAAAAACCTAGTCGAAACCAATCCGTTTGGTCTCAATGCCGCAATCCTAGCTCTAACTCCCTTCACCAACTCCGGTCCAATCCTATTAAACTCCTCAGGCACACCATCGTATATATCTCTAAATAACTCCCCGTTTTTGATCTCGTAACACATTCTCTTCATCCCATTCCCAACAGACGTCCACATAGCCCAATCCTCGAACTCCTTAAACCCTAATTTCGTCACATACCTAAAATCCCCATCCACATTCATAATCTCGTGATTACCATTCATCGTAATTACTCTCCCCCCAGCTTTCACAGCCTCTCGTTTCAATTTCTCGAATAAGTAAAGCAATTTAATCTCATCATCGCCTCGATCGAGGATGTCGCCGACTTGGACGACGGTTGTTGTGCCTCCAATCCAGTGGTTATTAGCGTCGATGAGGTTGGCGAGGGTTAGGGCTTGTTTGGCTTTGGTTAGGTCGCCGTGAAGGTCTCCGATGGCGATGAGGCGTGATGGTTGAGGGAAAATGGTTTG
>JAYMSH010000624.1:0-10389 GCA_036897905.1 Aragoa cleefii | reverse complement strand
ACCGCTGAAATAAGAAAAAATGTTCTAACAATGCCTTAGTGATTAAAATTCATTCCCCCCCCCCCAAATCCCCCCCGCAAAAAAAAAGAAAGAAAGAAAGAAAAAACTTGGAAGTATGTAAATCAAGTCGAGAAGGCAATTTACTTGCTGGTCGATGAAATTTAGGGGACAACTCGTGTGATATCTATGTTGAGCTGGCGTTCAGTGGACATAGATTAGCAGTCCCAAAAAACATTAGGAGATAGGGCCATGATTTTTATTGTCCATTCTCCTTTTAGTAGTTGCTGGTGGCTTTTACTCTGAAACGCTGAGAAAGAGCCTATTTAAAGTCTATTTGAAAATCTGATTGTTACAGTACAAAACACTTCTTTGTTCCTTTTTATGCGTTCTTGTTTGATTTTAATTCACATTATTGTGATATAGGCTACATTTATTCACAAAGGGTTTGATGAGACTCGTCGGCTTGGCCTACAAACTGAAACAGAACAGGTATGCATGCTCTCATTCCAAACCCCCTCAAAGAAGTGGTTTTCCCCTTTACTTGGATGTATAGCTGTAGGCCATTTAAACATTTATCTAATTCAATGATCCAGTTGGTCCGTAACGCTTCTCCACTCAGTGAAACAGGAATGCTTGTTGTGGATTCTGTGGTGAGTATATCTATTTTATTTGTGCTTTCTTTTTGTTAAGACTGATATCAAAATAAAATGTCATGCTGTACCGCTTGACATTATAATGCACATTGCCATGCTTCTGTGTGGGTATCAGGTGCCAGATGGCCCAGCGCATAAGCATTTGGAACCGGGCGATGTGCTTGTTCGTTTGAACGGAGAGGTACTATTTGTTTTATTATGCGTGATATTTTATGCCTACGCTAGTTTGCCTGAATGTCATATTAAGTATAAAATTTATCCTAATTACTACTCATCATTTGATGTGTGGTGAGGTTTGACTGAGGGAATCGAATGGTAACATTCATGTCCACTTTCTCATGATTTTCAAGCACTGGTACATGCATTTGGTGTATTGGAGGAGCTTAATTTGATTCTCGTAGGATCTTCCTCAGTTTTAATCAAGTCTTATGTTAACATTCCTGTAGTTGGAGTGCATTTACTCTCCCTCTATCTACGCACGTCCTTATTGAAGTCTTGCAGATGGTGGCTGTGTTGGTTCTGCTCAGGCGTTAGCAGTGGCAATAGTGGTAGCAATCAGTATGCATGATGCAGAATACCAATCTTAGTAATAGCAGTGTTCTTTTTAGTAATTGAATGGTATATTGACGCTAAAGATGAGAGTATGAAAGGGTTTGCAGAAGGAAAGCTAGGATTCGAAGTCCTTGGGGTCGTGGAAGATAGAGGAAGGAGATAATGGTGATTTAGAACATCAAATAATAATAATAATCCAAAAGTCTCTCATTTGCATCTCTTTCATCACTGAGTTGCCCGACTTGTCATTTTGTTTTATGCTTGGGTCTACAGTTGACACCTTATATGGTCGAACACATGAATGCAACCCATTGGTTGCGCGTCTAGGAAAACATGATCAAATTGTGCAGATTATGAATTTATACATAAATTTCTTTTTCATCATAACGATTATTTGCTACAATTCATATTATTTTTAGTTGGTAGTTAAACATGTTTGTTTAATTAAAGAGAACATGATTGCAATGTGCATGTGGTTATAATCTGGAAAAACATTTTTGAATATATTTTATTTGTTTTATTATTATTATATATACAGATATTTAATCTTGACAAAATGCGGTTATATATTGCAATGTGCATGATGAAGTGTTTAAAATTCCTACTTCCTCTGAATAGAATCTGTCATAGATTTTAGTTCCACATTCTTACTGGACCTCCGTCATGCTTTTTGTATTTCCTCTGCTGATCTATGATATAAATTAATTCTCTGTCCTGTGAAAAGAGCAGAGACTTCCCTCTGTACCTCAACTGTATATGCCAGGGTAGAAGCAGCTAATGTGTGGAATAGGGATTTCAAGAACTGTATATTTTGAACAATTGAATATTATGATGCTTGTATGAAAATGATTGTGTCAACTGCTGTGAATGAATGGTCCTTTTATCTAGCTTTTTAAATTTTAACGAGTTGAAGTTGACCTGAAGTACCCTGGTGCAGGTGACCACCCAATTTCTGAAGATGGAGAATTTACTAGATGACAGTGTCAACCATAAAGTTGAACTTCAGGTTGAAAGGGGAGGCAAACCTTTGACTGTGGATTTGACGGTAAGATTCATTGTGCTCATTGTTTTAGCGTATGTTTTAATTTGCTTTCTTTTTGTCAATGTGGTCATAATAGGAATTTATCTTAAATGGAGTATTAAGAATCTGCTGTATACAATATCCACTTATAGAATGTGATTTAAACAAACATTGGTGAGTAATCTTTGCTGTCCATCTCGATCTTGTTTGTACCACGTGTCTTGAACTTGGGCAGCAATGCTCTTCTTGGTATCCACTTAATGTGTAGTTTAAGTATATGCTTGTTTGAATCCTAAATACTGATACTTGGAGATGTTTTTGACTTCTGATACACTTCATGAGGTATTCTTCTTGTTGTCAGAATGATGCACACACAATTTTCTGTTCTTTTTATAGTCTTTGTTTTTGAGAAAGAAGTATGTACCTAGATCAACTTAAAGATTCTCTACCCCTCACGCTCTCATGCTTTTACGATTCAAAACTCGCTTTAACGCGATTTAAAATTTACTAATTCACGGTTTAAGGTTTTACATCAATTTGACGTTCACGTAATGTAATACAAGGTCTCTTACATCGAACTTTTGTTAATTTTATTTTACTTATTGAGATAACGACTTTATTAGAACGTATTTGAACCGAGTTGTTTGGACACTGTCCTATATCTAAAATATATTTATAACTGACATGTATAATTTCATGCATATATAATGATTTTTTTATATAATAAGCGCTTTAACACGCTCTCGCTTTCATTTTTTTTTATTTTAATAATATATTTGACGTTTTCACACTCGCGCACACGCTTGTGCACTCGCTTTAGGTGATCTAGGTAGTATGTACTATGCTGGAATGCTTTTCAATGCAGTTGTGTCGAGGTTTCTTTTTAGGTCAGGAGATAAGTTTCATCAAACTTCTGTTTGAGCGCCACAGTAATAAGTTAAGATGTTAATTGTTTAGCAGGTGATTTATTCCTTTTCCCTGTTCTCTGCAAAACCATTTCAGGTACAGGATTTGCACTCTATCACTCCTGATTACTTTCTTGAAATTAGTGGTGCTGTGATACACCCACTTTCTTACCAACAGGTATGTTTATTGCTTATCATATACAACCATCGACTTTTGTTGTTGTTATGGGTTGCTATGATGTCGGTATCCTTTGCTCAAGCTGCTGCATCAATTTGAATAAAGTTCCTTGCATGAATGGATTGCTCAAGCTGCTGCATCAATTTGATGTGAAAAGTTTTTCCTAGAGAATCTGAGCTGCAATAGAAAATGGATTTAATACTTGGCCCCTAAAATGAAGTTTAACTTGCTGCAAATACTTGTTATTTTAGTTATTGGCTTCCAAATACTCTACTGCTGCTTTGTTGTTAATGCAACTCTCTTTAGGTCTCTATGAAAGCTCAAAAAGCAAAGGAAAAAATTAGTTTTTGTAAGTTTTATTGGCAGTTACTAACTTTATTTGTTGATGCAATGTGTTGGGAGACCACTTTTAATTGACTGAAAAACATTATTGTTGTTAGTTATAATAATACTTTAACAGTTAACCGTAATTATTTTGTGCATTCAACACCCATACCTTTGCAGTGTTTTATCATTGTGACCTGCTAATTGTTTTCTCGACCATAATCCTATAATTGTTTTGTGCAGGCCAGAAACTTCCGTTTCCCATGTGGTCTTGTATATGTTGCTGAGCAAGGGTATGCAATTATTTTGGTATTATGTCCTTTCAGTTTGGTGCCAATGCATGTTTTTATTAAAATTTTCCAGCTAGGCAGCTACTTCAGTATGTGGTTTCTTACCAAGTAAAAATGGATCCCTTGGTTGAGCTCCTTATTGGGTTGCTTCTCCACAGAACCATCTCCAGTCCAGTGTCATTTGCTCCAATAACGACAAGTTTTATGCACTTACTACATGCAGGTACATGCTTTTTAGAGCTGGAGTCCCCCGCCACGCTATTATCAAGAAGTTTGGAGGTGAAGACATATCAAGACTTGAAGACTTGATTTCCGTGCTGTCTAAGTTGTCTAAGGGTGCTAGAGTACCATTGGAGTACATAAGCCACACAGATCGTCACCGACGAAAGGTACTTCTGATACATCTGGAAGAAAGTGTTGGATAATACGCTCAACAACAGTTTCTTTGTTTCATAATATAAACTTTAGTACATTGATAACCGCGACTCACTAACTTAGTGCAGTGATACCCCCCATGATGTGTTGATATTACTTTGAAGATTTAGTGTTGATTGCCTGTTGAAATCATTACAATAATGTTTCTTCTGCATAAAACTTTGGTTATAGGTTGCTAGACTGATTTTGGGGTATGCCATGGCTTCATACTGATGCATGCAAGCCATTATTTTTGGCATATACTTGAGTTATTTTACCTACTTTTGATTATATAAGTGCTACTTTTGTTAGGTCGTTTCTATATTTCTTGGGAAATTGAAAAGCAGTATTGTTGAGGTTTTTTTTTTTTTTTTTTTTATTTTTTTTTTTTTTGATGAATAATCTCTAACCTTTATTTAGAAAAGAAAAGATAATACACAAGAAGTGTATTATCAATGAAGATTACAAAGAAAAGTCAAAAAAATCATGAAAGTTTGTCCTAGGTGTCTTAGTCAAAGCATTAAACCACAAGAACAAAGTCTGAAACACAACATCCTGAAGCTTCTTGGTAAATTGAAAAGCAGTCTTGTTGCCCTTATTTTTCTTTTTGTTGTTGGCTTTGTATTCGAAGTCTATAAGTGTCCGGTCTGAAAACAAGTGGAGTTTTCTGTCTGCAACAGTATGCTTGTAGCATTACCATTGTAATTATGTTGGGATTTTTTTTCCCTTATGTTTCTTTTACTTTTTTCTAGCTAAACTAGTATCTGTCTTTAGATGATTGCTGCTCATATCTTGATGCTACTTGACTATTTGTATGCTTGTTGCAGCATTTGGTGCTACTTGATAAAGTGTAGACCTGTTTGAATCTATGTTTTTGAGTTTTTTTTTAAAGTCTCTTACATAATCATGTTTTCGAATTACTCTGGTGCTATGTACTCCAAGGCATTGTGACATGTGTATATTTGCTTTATGAGGTACATAGTCGACTTTTTCAAATTGGAGGAATTTCTCATATTCTTTTCTGGATGCAGTCTGTCCTTGTCACAGTTGATCGCCATGAGTGGTATGCCCCTCCTCGAATATACACTCGTAATGACGGTACTGGCTTGTGGACTGTAAAATCGGTTATACCTTTGGAATCTCCTCTTTTATCACCACGAGTCAATCTCACGGGACAAGATTGCCCGAGCAATGTATTTCCATCAGGTGGTGCTAAGGTTACCCCAACGGAACAGACACATCAATGTGCTGGCCAAGAACCGATGGATAGTGTTACTAATATGGAAACTAGTTGTGAACAAGTTGATGAAGGGCCACATTCTCTGGAGGAATCTGATGCTGGAACTAAAAAGAGGCGGGTCGAGGAGGATGTTTTTGTTGATGGCATTGTATCACCAGACTATTCCTTGCATGAACCTAACGTAGAAATATTAGCGTCTGTAGCTGAGACAGAGACAGCTCTGCAAGATTATCAAGGTGCAGCAGCTGCTGCAGCTAATGCTTCAGTTGCTGAGCGGGTGATTGAGCCAACCCTTGTGATGTTTGAGGTAATATGATCGTGTAAATAAATTCTCCAGGTGCTCATTTATTGTTTTTTACTTATTCACTTCATATTTATCTTTGGAGTCGTTACTTGCCCCGCGATGCAAAAGAAGGATACCTTCTCTTCTCTCCTTTTGTTTACTGTACACAGCTTGTGTATTCCTTCTTTTTGATAAAAGTTCCTGAACTTAGCATTAAAAAGAACTTTATTTAGTATAAACATTTTCTCAGTTAAACTGGCTGCAGAAAACAGTTCATAGATGAAAAATTAGTAAAGAGATTCAGGAGTCAGACCCACTGGGATATGGTTATGGTAAGAGAGTGGGGGTAGGGCACACAGTGGGAGAACAGTTGTAGGGACTACTATGAGAGCTGTTACTTAATCAGTAGAATCAACTGTTTTCCCTTTAGCATGCAAAGAAGCCTAATGGTATCAATATCTAAGCACTTGAATCTGGTTGAAAATTTTGAGAAAAAGGTTCGGTAGCATTTTCTATTTATTGGTTTTAGTTGTCATTTATTCTATGGTATGTTTAATGAATGAAAATTGCTACTTATTTTCTAAGTGCAGTGGTAGTGTGGAAGTGCTACACCAGAACTTGTCTTCATGATTCATTCTGTGCATGTGTGATTTGTCTTGTTGAAGCATGTTCTATGTTTGTTTTATTATTTCTGATAATTGGAGATGTCAACGAGTGAGGGAAAAATTATTATTGCAATTTATAACACTTGGAGTAATGATTTGACAACATAAAGCTTCTCAAATTTCCAACTCATCTGATACTCCTTGCTAAAAAAGAATTGTCCTTTGGTAGAGGGAACAATTATTTTTAACTTATTTGAGATGTGATAAGCAGAGACAGATTCTTACTCTGGTGATGTTTAGCCTCTTTGATTCATCAGATGGTGCTTTATTTGTCCCAATTTGCAGGTTCATGTGCCATCATCTTGTATGCTTGACGGTGTGCATTCACAACATTTCTTTGGAACTGGTGTTATCATATATCACTCTCAAACCTTGGGATTAGTTGCAGTTGATAAAAACACGGTTGCCGTATCTGTTTCTGATGTAATGCTGTCGTTTGCTGCCTATCCAATTGAAATTTCCGGAGAGGTAATCTTGAATCTGCTTGAGTGGACTGTGTTACTGTTTGTTTATGTTGATAGTAGTACTTCTCTTTTACAGGTTGTTTTTCTCCATCCTGTACATAATTATGCACTTGTGGCATACGACCCTTCTGCACTTGGAGATGGCTTCTCTGTAGTTCGAGCTGCTGAACTTCTTCCTGGTAGGTTACAAATTTTCCTGTTACATTCCTTTATTCTACTGACGTTTCATTTATATGTTATCCATTTTAATTTTCATGTTTTTTCTAACTTTCTCGAACTCCTGCCCTTAGTTTTGAGACATCAAGCACTGTGCCGCCTGTTATGTATCTCTTTTTCTCAATGTAGAAACTTTAATTCCTGCATGAATTTAGTTGCATTCAGGGGCTACAATAGGTGAATTACAGTGTTCTGTCTGCTTAGAGGCTAAGTGAGATATGTCTTTGACCTAAATAGTGGATCGTATGCAGAAAAACTCATTTCTATCCCACATGTTGGAGGCCAAGTCCGTGAAACATCTAGGTAGAAAAATTTAAACGTGGTGTTGAATTGTGATTCTGCATTGCCTGTGGCATCATTGTTTTTCCCAGACCTTTTTTCATGATGGGAAGTAAAAAAGTTTATTTGGCATTCCTATTTTGGGTTGCCCTTGAGTGCAGCTTCTCTCTCTTCCACATTATCGTATGCTGTAGCACAACTTTCACATTTGTGAACCCTATCTGATTATTTGGTTATGCTTCAGAACCTGCCCTGCGTCGCGGAGATTCTATATGCTTGGTCGGTTTAAGTAGGAGTCTACAGGCAACTTCGAGGAAATCGTTTATCACAAATCCATGCGCTGCTTTGAATATTGGCTCGGCTGACTGCCCAAGATACAGAGCAATTAATATGGAAGTCGTTGAGCTTGATACTGGTAAAATGAATTGTAATTTTTACCGTAAATTGCTACTAATGAACTCTCTTTAGGCTTGGACTATTCCGTTCTTCTGGATGTAGTAAATAGTGCTATTTTTCTTGAATGACATGTAGATTTCGGCAGTACATTTTGTGGTGTACTTACGGATGAGTTTGGTAGAGTTCAAGCCATATGGGGTAGTTTCTCAACTCAGGTCTGTTTTTCATTTATGCTTCTCATATTTGTCTAAACTACATGCTGGGTTTGTTTTTCACTGTGCTTCTCATATTTGTCTAAAGCTACATGCATTAGGACATGCAGTAATAACTACCTTCTTTGATCTTGCAGCTCAAATATTCTAGTAGTTCATCTGAAGACCATCAATTTGTTCGAGGTATTCCAGTATATACCATAAGTCAGATCCTTGACAAAATCATATCTGGTGCTGATGGTCCTAGTCTTCTCATAAACGGAGTCAAACGTCCTATGCCACTTGTAAGAATACTAGAGGTTGAGCTTTATCCTACTCTACTCTCAAAAGCTCGCAGTTTTGGACTAAGCGATACTTGGGTTCAGGTAAGTTATTCTAATCAGTTCTCCTTTTACGTTTAACAAGAGTTAGAATTTTATCCACTATCATGGCTTGCACCATGCTTGTTTTCTGGGAAAACAAATCTCTAGGGAAGAATCTATTCTTATTCTATACATTTTTCAGTATGAAAGACTACTTGTTTAGAACCCAAATACCCCCGATTAGGTAATTCATGTTTTCATGGGTTTTCTCAAGTTTACTTTTCCTATTGCTGTCATTTTATAGTTGCATCTTCTTGGGTAGGGGTGGAGTGTTAGCCGGGTGCTTAAACTGATTGATTTCCCTTTCACATGTCCGTGAGACATTACCTGACAAGAGAACTCAGTAGTATGTTCATGCTGACATTTTGACCTAATAAGAATGATATATTTATGTCCTGTAATTGTTCTAATTAAATTGGTGTATTTTCAGTCCGAGCCATTACTAAAGATATTATCACTTAGAATAGAATATTCGCTTTTGTATCTACTAAGTAAATTTCATCCGATATGGTTATATATTGGATTGTATTTTATCACTCTGCTCTGCTGTATGAACTGTACGGTAGAGTTATGTGATGTCATAACTCATAACCGATTGCCTACCTCAGTAAGGCGACATGTTTCTATTAGCAGCATCTTACCCGATATGTGCATTGTGTATTGTTTGGTATCCGATACTAAACGAAGGTTCAGAAGCAATCTTTTTACTTCAGGTCTTTCTGTCATTTGTATATGTCAGTATACGTCAAGTGTTTCTATGATGTCTCTTGGATGCATAAATCCAAACATACTATTCTGCCTTGAAATTACAGACACTGGTGAAAAAGGATCCTATTAGGCGTCAGGTGCTAAGGGTTAAAGGCTGCTTTGCAGGATCGAAAGCTGAAAAGCTACTAGAGCAAGGTGACATGGTTTTGGCTATCAATAAAGAGCCTGTCACATGCTTTCGTGACATTGAAGACGCATGCCAAGAACTAGACAGGTCTAGTGACAAAGATGGAAAGCTTACTCTAACAATTTTTCGCCAGGTCTGCCGAGCAATTTATCTATTTCATTTTTCTTTTTACAGCCCTAACATGCTTGACCAATAATTTAATTTCTCCGCTTGAATACTCTCGTAGTTTTATGTACAGAATTATATCCTTGAGATCAGAAGTAGAGCAATAATTCTACTTTTGAAGTTTTAGTAAAGAAATATTGCTGAAAATTTTGATTGACAAAATAGTTACTAATTTGATCCAGTATGATTATACGTTATTTTTAATGGCACCATGTGGCTAGGTTTTGCATTCTTGGCTGGCCATACTGGTGGTTTTACTTGGGGCATTGCTTTTGTTTTTGCTGTGCAAATGACTTGGGGTCTTTTTATTTGAGTTTTAGTGGGGTTCTTTTAGGAAGAGTGAATAGTATGGGGTTTTAAAGAATAGTGAAATAATTATTAGGAGAAGTGTGTTCTATGTGTGAAGTTACCGTTGATAAAACTGAAAAGAAGTGAATTTATTTTATGGTCCCTAAAACTGAAATGAACAGACCCTTAATATTCTTCTATTTACATGATTTGCCTAACATGTACTTACCTAAATAGATGAAAAATTATGTAGTAGTATGCTTTTCCTCTACCTAGATAAATGTACGAAATAAAGGGCACACACTCGTGTATTCTTCTAATTCGTTCTTACTGCAAATAACATTCTAACAATAATGTTAACTCCTAGTATTTGGTTGTTTTGTTGAGCTTGACTTTATTTTTTGCTTAATTCTCTTAGTTCTGAATTATCTTGTATTACTGGTTTCTCAGGGTCTTGAAATTGATCTACTGGTGGGAACAGATTTGAGGGACGGGAATGGAACAACTCGACTCATAAATTGGTGTGGTTGTATAATACATGATCCACATCCAGCAGTACGTGCTCTTGGATTTCTGCCTGAAGAGGG
>JAYMSH010000623.1:0-10391 GCA_036897905.1 Aragoa cleefii | reverse complement strand
GCTATTCTTACCTCATGCCCCTGCTCCTCCGAATTCACTTCATTTGCACAAATGCACTCCACATACTCCGTTTTTGATCGAATCAAGCGCAGACCCTTAGATTTCAAGGTTTGTCTCCACTCCTCCAGCTTTTTATTTACTTCCTTCTTCATCTCTCCTACTGAGACAATGTCATCTGTGAACAACATACACTATGGGATCTCATCTTGAATTCCCTGCGTGATTACATCCAATACGATAATTCGGAGGAATATGATAATTCAAAATATGTTATACTCCCTCTGTTCAGAGAAAATTTCCCATACTTTTGGGGCACCTTTACTAAGGAAAATGAATAAAGAGTGAGAAACTGAGGAAATGATTAAATAATGAATAAACATTGTAAGTTGGTTTTATTTTATGAGAAAACTTGTCATTTTTGAACGGTAAGTAGTCAAGGAAAGTCGAAAAACTCTGCGTGGGGCTGAGGAAATATCAAACAAATAGAAAACCTCACCTGCATGAATCGGTGTGGCTGAATCCTTTGCAATTTTGAACTATAGTAGCTTTAAAAGATTTCTCCTCGGATGTTTGCTGGCGATACACGGCACACACAGCTTTCATACATAGTTCAACACTTTCACCAAACGCAGCTGACGTTTCAGATTCGCACTCCCACGCAATTTTGTCTCTTTTCTTCCCACGCAACCTAGATATGATCTCATCATATCCTGTATTACTTTCAAATCCTTGAGCCCTCAAAACCTTTCTGACTCACCCTGGCCCGGTCACGTTCCATGAGTCACCTGAGTGGTCACCGGGGGATGTGCCATCATTTTCAGGAATTTCTTTAGAATTGGGAGCAGAGTCATGTTCTGAAACATCTGAGCCATCACGTTCACCCATTTCATCATACTCACCATCGTCAGTTTCATCTTCATCATCGATCAAGCTCTTACGTTTGGAAGACTCGCGACTCTTTCTTCCAGAACTATTCTCAGGGTTTTTTCCTGAAACGCCCTCCTTGTCAAGATCCCCCAGCTTAACTAACCGCCGTCTACGAGTAGTTTCCTCGAGATTTTCACGGGATGAAGAATCTTCAAGCTGCTATTTGGGTTAGTATCTACATGACGATCTGCTGGGTTTTTCCTCCTCAGTTTGCTAAGTTTAACAATGTCGCCGGTATCACTCTCACTATCACTGGTAAATCTATTAGCAAAGTTTCTCTTCTTAGAATATTTTCCCGAAACGCCCCCCGTGTCACGATCCCCCTGTTTAACTAAGCGCCGTCTACGAGTAGTTTTCTCGAGATTTTCACCCGAAGAAGAATCATTCAAGTCACTGCTGGGGTAGGTATCTACATCACGACCTCCTAGATTTTTGCTTCTTAGTTTGCTAAGTGTAACATTGTTGTCGGTATCACTCTCACCATCACTGGTAGCTCCACAAACAAACTCTTTTCTTAAAGTGCAGAGGATTTAGATCGTCATCAGAGTCACTAATGACAACAGAAGACCTATAATAACTTGGTGTTGTGAGAGAAATATTCTTATCTTTCTGCTCCTCTTTCGCGGTTTGAAGGCTCTTTTCGAGATCATGGTTTTTCCTCTTCAAGAGGCTAACCTTGTCCTCAAGTTCCAGCCTTCTGGATTCCCCAATGCCAAGCTCACGCTATAAACATTCGATCTCAATTTCCAAAAACTCGCATTTCTTAGTAGCCTTGGCAATGTCATTCTGAAAATCCAAGCACTTAGTGCACTCGACACCATCTTCTTCTTCCATGACCTTAAAGTTTTCTAATCACACCAACCTTACTACAAACAAGAATCCCAATCCCATAAAAAGTTTAAGAAAAACAATCAAAAGTTAACCAAATTTTCAGAAATGTAACCGAAACATATACATACAACGATATTACTCTGAATTCTGAAACAAACCAAGAAAAAGAGTAAATTTTGTATTGAAAGTTTAAGGTGGGTAGTGGTAAATCAAAGAAGAAGAAAAAAGGATAACAACCGAAAGAATTACACGACAGAAACAAATCATTGAAAACTAATCAATACTGGAAATAAGAAAGCGATAATCAAACTTACGATTCTTTGATTGGAACGACACCACAGGGCCAAATCTGCTTTCCCGTTGTCGAATCTCGATACCTAATTACTTACCCGAAATATCCCCTCGTAAGTTTTGCAGAAAATAACTTTTTGAATTTTTGCGCATAACAGGGTTTTCTCATATGTAGCGTTCATAAAGTTTCGTTTTCTCCTAAGTAGCAGAGAGGCCCATGTACTTTTGTAAAGTGTGAATCACAACCCCCCGGAAACTTTAAAAAGACAGATAGCAATGTGTTTGTCGTAAATGTGCAACATGACCCTTCAGCTCCCTGCTTAAAATATACATAGGAGAAAACCCTTCTTCATATTTTATCTTTTAAGGAAGTGTGAAATGGAAAGATACATTCTATGTTCAGTATTGGGTGGATTCCCTATTTTACGCATAATGTCCAGAAAAAAAATTAACATTCATATACTAGCAATTCTTTAAAGTAATTCTACTAGCAATTCTTTACAGCTTCCAAAAGATCTGCAAAACCTACCAAGAGATGGTTAGGCTAATATATTATGCGAAGCTAATGAGAAACTTTTTACCATAAAGTAAAACTAGTCCTGCGTCAATTATGGAATCCCAAAAAAATTGACTTGGTTAGATATGCAAATAGATGCAGGACTTAAAATCTCAAAAACTTGCAGCATACCCATATATCCACTGGTTTTAGATACTATTAGATACCCATCCATGTTAAACAAGATAACCGAGGAGACTATTAGATAATCGTATGACGCCAAAAAAAATGAAAAAGGACAACCAATCGTACATCAACATACATAAATCTGCTTATCAAGAACACAAATCATTTTGAAAATTAACATATATTGAAACATCACACACTTTTGTAAATAAATTCACAAGAAAAACTTAAAGAAGTTGCACAACAGGACATGAATGTTGCATTTATCTATCTTCCCAGAAATTTTGCAATTGTCTCATCCGCATATCTGAAATAAACATACCTCCAGCCCCTCTTGAACACCAGAACTCCAATCGCACCCCAAAATCCCGTGGCAAAACCATTTATTACCACTCCATAAAACCATATTCTATCAATGTCGCCGTCTTCATCTGTACCTTCATGACTTTCCGCATTTCGAACTTTTGATGCTTCATCCTCACACATTTCTCCGGCCATGGAGCTCCACAGAGTCCAGGATTGCCCTCATAGATGGACGAGTCTTCAAGAGTTTGCAGTTGACGGCCTGTTGGGATTTGCCCCGTCAAATTTTTATGAGATAAGTTCAGCTGATTCAGAGTAGTCAAATCTGATAAGCTCCCCGGAATGTTGCCCAGCATATTGTTGTTTGAAAGATCAAGAGACTCCAATGACTTCATGTCTCCGATTCTTCCAGGAATGTTACCTTGCAACTGATTGTGCGACAAGTTGAGAAAGTGCAATGCAGCAAGTCTGGTCAGCTCCGAGGGAATCTCTCCCACAAGATTATTATTGGAAAGATCCATATTCACAACGTATCTTAGGTTCTCTAGGTATTCTCGTGCTGCTCCCTTGATCACCTCTGTTAAACCAGTATCTAATACTATGAATGACTCGAAGGTGGATTCATACGATACCATGCGTGAGAAATTGCCAAAGCAATGTGGGATATTTCCACTCAACTTACTATTTGCGAGGTCCAATATTTGCAATGTGGCCAGTTGACAAAAACGGGAAGGAATCGTTCCATCGAACACATTATTACTTAACCTGAGCACTTACAGATCAAGCAGGTTAACGATCCCTTTGGGTAGCTCTCCGGAAATCTTGTTCTCTCCGATATCTAGAACTTCTAGGTATGTGCAATTTCTCAGAGTAGAAGGAAGTTCTCCTGTAAATTTGTTGTTACTCAATTGTAGCCATGCCAATGAGCAACTTCCACCAAAAGAGTCAGTGATATCACCCGAGAGCCCATTCGATTGTAATGCCACATATTGACACCCCTTTAAGGTTATCCAAGTATTGTGGAAGATTACCTGATAAATGGTTTCTTGAGACATCCAGAGTTTCTAGCACAGTGCAACTTCCAAGAGTAGCGGGGAGTTCTCCAGTAAATCTGTAACTGCTCAAAATTAGTGATTCCAGAAGATAAAACTCACCAAAAGAGTTTGGGATGTCACCTGAAAGCTCATTCCACGACAGATCAAGACGAGACAAATTTGTGTACGGGAGCCAATCAGACAGAGAACCTGAAATGCTACAGTTTGAGGCGTGCAGCCAATCGAGCTCCTTTTGCGTTTGAAGCCACTTTGGAAACTCACCTTCAACTTTACACAATTGCATAATAAGCCATTCTAGTTGGAAAGGGGGTATCCAATCACTTCCAGCTCTGAATTTTACGAAGTTATTGCTCAATGAAAGATATCGTAACTTTGAGAGCATGGAAAAGTGAGCCTCGGAAACCGTACCGTGCAAGTGATCATCAGAGATCTGAAGCTCCACGAGATTTGATAGTTGCCCTAAGGAAAGGGGAATGTCCCCATCTAGTCGATTAGAATTGAGATATAATTCTCTCAATGCACTTAGATTTCCAACTGATGATGGGATGGGACCGGAGAGTTGATTATCGTAAAGATCCAGCTCTTCCAAGGCTCTCAAATTTCCGATGGTGGATGGGATGGATTCGTTAAATCTGTTATAAGATAGAGATAATCTTGTCAAGGCTGACAAGTTCCCAATGGATGTTCGAATAGGACCGCTTATGTTGTTTAATCCAAGATCAAAGTGAAGTTAATTTCCTGAATTCACCAATCTGTTCAGGCAATTGACCATAAAAATGGTTTCCCACCAAATTGAACATGGCTAATTCGTGGTTCGAACATCTTGACACATTAAGTCAAAAAATATTTGATATGTCCCCGAAAAGGGAATTAGAATCTAGTTCCAATGACTCCATAATGATTAACTGATTTAATCAGTGTTACAATTTAGTGAGTTGGAACTAGATTACTGATGTCGGAACTATATTTTGCAGAACTCATTTGATATGTGGAAATTATTTTGAAGGACTTCGGAGATCAAATCAATGTTACAATTTAGTGAGTTGTAACTAAGGTCGAGTCTGCCAAGGTTTGTTAATCTATTAAGATGAAGCTGGTTGCAAGAGTTATAGTGATTGTCTGAAAGATCTAGGTCTCTTAGGGAAGTCATATTTTCGAGAAAGTGAGGGAGTTCTCCGTCAAATGAGTTCCTACTTAGATCGAGGTGTTGGATATTAGAAAGTGACAATGTATTTACACAAGCATGTCCTAGGTTTCTGTTCTCGAGTCCACTTTCTGACATACCTAAAACCTCAATAGAAGGGGCATATTGAGTACCTTAGCAAATCTTTCGTTCCACTGAGGTTCACGCCGCTCATACCAAGATGATTGAGAAATGAAAGACGAGAAACCCACATGGAATCATCGATAACCAGTTGAAAAGAATAAGAATCACTGAGATCAAGCACACTCAACCGCGGAAGATTGCCCAGATGACGAGGGACAACGCCAGTGAAGTTTGCTTGGGAGAGATTAAGATGCTGCACCTGGTTCATCAACCCCAGAAATGTAGGAATTGGGCTCTGCTGAAAGTCATTGCTGCTCAGGTCCACGTAACTCAAGTGCTTCAGCTCCCAAATGGAGGAATCAATCATTTCACTCGATAACATGTTGGCAAAAAAATCATTACCGTACCTTTTGCTTTGGAGATCGAGAGCAACAACATGCCCACTTAGTTTGTCACACTTGATACCTGGCCATTTGCAGCAATCGATGCTGGTGTTCCATGATGACAGTCTATTGAAAGGGTCAGAAAAGCTTGCCCTGAGTTTCAGAAGAGCGTTCCTTTCTCTTGAAAGACAGCCAAAAGTTGCACTAATCCCTTCTTTCCCCAAGCAACATATCGTCGAATGTGCAGCTAAAAACACAATAAAAATGAGAGTGGCATAAGACATATTACCTAAAGGAAATCAAAACCAAAAATGAATACAAAAGTTTAAGAAAGAATTTATTTTGCTTGTAGTTGAGGTATCTGTGACTACAAACTATATGTAATGTGTATTATCATCTCATTGTTGTGGTAGCCAGCTCAAACCCATACCACATATACATGGATGGGGCCATAGGTAGACATGAGTCAAGTCAAAAATCAAAGACCCACACCGCCGTATGCTTGAGGCAAAATTTAATTATCTATTAATGATTAACTGTGCTGCATAATTTGCCATGCAATGCAAGTTACTAAAAGTTCTGCAAGAAGAGCATAAGTGATTCATTAACTAAATACATTGTTAAAGAATTTTGCTAGCTACGATTACCAAATTAGTGATTAGAATCCTGTAAGTTTTGTGCAGCGCGAGGTCATGTGTTCATATACATAGAGGAGTCTGTCATGCTCCGCCTTTTTATTTTCCCCTAAATTTTCTGATGCAAATTAACTGTCCTGATGGCTGGAGAACCACATACATCAACAAGATAGGCACTCGATATCTGAGAAATTGGTTAGAAATTCAGTTTTCAAGTTTCATGTTTCAGGGTTTATCTTTCTGCGTTTAGTTTCACAGTTCAGGACTGGGTTAATTTTTATTTCGTAGTTTATTTTAAGATTTTGAAAATCAACACACTTGGTGTAGAACACTTGTTCCTTCTCTTCAGCGAGCAGCAATTAACTGGAAACCAATTATGGAATATTTTTTATTAGAAAAACTAGAAGAAAATGTGGTGCTTACTCTACTTATGGAATAATCATAAACAGGACCTTTAAAAATGATGGTGGGGCTACTTTTCTATACATGACTTGTATTTATCTCATGCATCAATATCTGTGGTATAGAATAAAATTCCACAGCCAAGCATGGACCGTAGACTTGAGGTCAAGTCTTCGCATCTGGAAATCAAGATCCCGATGTTTGATTGGGGTGAGGTTCGAAATGACTTGGACTGCAATCACATCTATCTGCAAGTTAATGAGTTGGCCTTCTATAGAGTAGTCATAGATTCGACTTCCGTTTCTTTTTGGACTCGCATTAGAAGTATGATAAGGTAACATACAGAAGGATTAGCCACTTTACAACATATATCATCAGTGCATGAGATTGAACAGAATTCGAGATGAGATGAGATGAGATATAATATAATCTCCCAGTTCCAGTACTAGTAGTGATATATTTAAAATCCAGAATTTGTTAAAACTTTATATGACATACCTTATTTGGAGGCTGTGTGTTTCACTAGAGTCGATACTACTGGAGAGACAGATTCTGAACAACTTCAGCATCCTGGAGGTAACTTGCAATTTTCTTGACTGCATAACTGCGAAAAATGAACTGATCAAGGACCGCTATTTTCATTTTGGGCACCATCTAATTTTAATAGGCCTCACTAAGATTTGGGCAACCAAATAGAATCACTGTATTCATTGACTCTGCTTTAAAATCTTCTTTGCATGCTGTCCAATTTGAATGTCCTTTACAAAACAGCCCCTGACTACATCAATTCTTGAAAGATGAACTGTAACTCCACTGCTGAGAATGGAAGACAAAGCGCAAACCTAAAACGAGAGCTAATTTATTGTTAACAGGCTCAGGCACAAACATGAAACAGTATCTGCTCTTTAGCACCCTCGTCTCCTGTAAAGTCTATTGGGGCTTGCTTAAACTTAGAACGGGGGATGCAAAAGTTTGCAGGCTGTGAACAGAAGAGTTCAGAAAAATTAAAATTGAAATTAAAATATATACATATATATATTAAAGGCAGGGAAAAGGGACAAACTAAAGTACCTCTTAACGCAGAGATTCGATGATAGAACCAGCATGACCATGCTTTCAAGTGACATAATTCCAACTCTACCAACATATTTGCCGAATATCAGGTGTGCAATTTTAATCTTTTGTAACTCTTACGCAAAACGAACCTTTTCACACAATGGCATTCTTCTAGATCAAAGTATGCTAACTTCTACTAGCTGTGAAGCAAAAAAGACTCAGTTTGAGTATCAGAATGTGCAATTCTTGTTAGGGACCCTAATCTGTCAAAAATCATACTAAAATCCGGATGGTTCCTATCATCTGCAGAGAACACATGGAATACATTATTCACATCAATCCAACTGTACCCGGGATCCTTCTTTCCTCCAGATTCTCTCAAAACATCCCTCACCTTCATCTTCTCCCCCCATTCCCCTAATATTGAATACATGTTAGACATAATAACACAGGCAGAAGAATCATAGAGGTCCAAAGAAAACATCTTTTCAGCCACCCGCCCGGCTACTTCCATATCCATCGAGAACCAACTAGCATTAAGTAATGTGATCAACAGAATTTTGTCAGCTTCAACTGGCATGTTTTTGATAAGCTCCTCAGCTTCCTGGACAATGCCTGCTCGACCAAGAAGATCCATTACACACGTAAAATGCCCTACAGTTGGAGTTATAGCAAAATGTTCTTTCATGGAATGGAAAAATCTGATTCCCTCATCTGTTAATCCTGCTCTGGCACAAGCAGATAATACAGCCACGAAAGTTGCTGCATTTGGTCCTATCTCACCTTTAAGCATGAGATTAAACAACGACATGGCTTCACGGCCAAGTCCATGATATGCATAACCATTAACCAGATCTGTCCAGGCTGCCAAGTTTGGTGAGGATATGCAGCTAAATGCAATATTTACGTCAGGTAAGCTTCCACATTTTGAATACATGTCAACTAGAGCAGTCCCAGCGTAAATATTGGCAGAAAAACAAGTTTTTGCCAGATGACCATGAATTAACTGTCCCTGTTGAAAAGACCCCAGGCACGCACATGCATGAAACAGAACAGAAAAAGTAGTTCTAGTTTGACTTACTGATGATCTACACATTGCAAGATACAACGTTACTGCATTTTCATGTTGATCAATTAAAATACCTAGCTATTATTTTATGTTGTAATGATTTGTGATCAAGTATATTTGAAGATCAATTTTAAAACTAGCTACTGCCTACTGGTGTATAATAATAATAATAATGCGCGTTAATCTATTTTTGTTTGGAAGATTCAGAATTCCATCTAAAATAATTTGTCCCGTGGAACATTCAAATTTGTAATATCTATTTTATGGAGAAAGCCTTAAAGGAAGAGAGAATGACAACAAGTGAATTTCACTAATAAACCTTCCATCAATCGTCTTTAAAAGAAGAAAGTAGATTGCCTCTCCCAACGTTGTTATGTAGATCTGCCAGGCCAGCCGGCCGCCTGCCTTCTTTTCTTGTCGAGCAGAGTCGAAAAGGATATAATACTTGAAACCATGAGTACAAGGAGTAACTCTACTCACAGAATTCAAACTTCTGTTGAGCTGCTGCACTATAAAATATATTTCCGGCCAACGCTTGTTTTTCAGTCATCAAGAAGCTTTGTCTAGTCAGTGGCGTGGATGGAAATATCAAAATTAAGAATGAGAAGATTCATAATCCACGCAGAGTAACATTGACTTACCCTGCTATGGAAACTCTCGACTTGCAATTTTGCGACTGGATATGCTTTTCTCCGCACGTGTACTTATAGTAGTGGATTACAAAAGGTTTTCATTATTCACTATACAATTTCATTGTCCAGAATCATACAAGACCTGTGTATGGTTTTCATCATAAGGTGACAGGCGTAAACCAACCTACTTTAAACTTGGGATAATAGGAAACATACGAAGCACGTTGTCGCATTATATCTCCTCGCAGGGAGAAGGCGCCATTTTCCCCATGAATCTTAACAGCACCGGCACCTCGATCAATATAGCCTACATGATGCTGTCTTGCGAAATAGATGCAATCTGGCTCAACCCCTTCAACAAGCGGAACTGCAAACGAACCGCTTGCTCCCAAGAACAAGGCCTGGTCCCCTAGTCTCTCCACTGTTTCCACCAACTCTCCTCCTGTAACAGACGGGCAGTAGACGGGCAGGAGAAGTCTTCTAAGCATCCAGTCAGCAGGTGTTCTCCAATACCACTGGCGGAAACCACAATGTCGAAAGTGGCAACCACAACTAACACTTGTCTCGTGATGGAACAATCCACCAAGTGCTTATCCTTACTTCTTTCACTAGCTAGCGCAGGGTGCACACATGGATACTGAACAAAAAGTAGATGAATTCATACACAACAGCCCGCTAAATGAATTTCGCTCGTTTTTGGCAGATGGTTCTTATCTGGTTCCACTTCCAGCAGTGTCACGACTAATACATAAAGAATTCCTTCTCCGGTATGAAACAACATGTCCCAGAGTTCAAGAATTACATCACCAAGAAACCCGGTCCATTGTGTTTCCATTGGAGTACACATAACTATTTCAT
>JAYMSH010000622.1:0-10393 GCA_036897905.1 Aragoa cleefii | reverse complement strand
TGAGCGTTTATCGGTATATATCATGTGTTCCAACCTTTATAAAAATTTACTACTAGGCCCAACTTCAACTTAATAAAAAAAAAAAAGACTATTTAGTCTAAATTTAATTTAATAAATGATGGATTTAATTTAGTCCAGTTCATTCATTTCATGTAGAAAAATTCAATTAAATTCAATTATATTCATTCGGTTTATTTCAATTCAGTTCAATTCATAAAAGACAAAGTGAGAGAGCCAGTGGTTTTCTCGACGCCTATGAGTTGCAAATGACAACGCCAAGGGTGGTGTCTGCGTGCATGACTTACAAGTTACAACTTCAACGAACAAGTTGTTAAAACAAATGTTATTCCCTTCGACTTCAGGATTGAGAAAAACCGGAAATCACCAGCTGTAAATAATCAAGAAGATGTAATTCTTGAACAGTTCCAGACAGTGAAATCTGAATTCTATCATCTTAAGGTTTCGAGGCTTATATCCAACGTTGCTCTTACCTTATCTTAGATGTTATAAAACTCTATGTCATAATCATATGGCACTTTTGCTTTGTCTGCAACAATGGCTTCCAAGCCCCTTAGAGTTTCTCTCCAAACAATCCCTCCAAAACCCTTACACAACTCCAAACCAACAACATTCTCACTATCTTTTCTATCTACCACAAAACTTCAAAACCAATTCCATTACATGCCTAAATCAAGATTCTTGCATTTGTCACCTAAATGTTCACTATCATCTCCAACCCCACCAACAACTAAGGAAGAAGCAATCCTCCAAGCAAAGGCTGCACTCTCATCCACATTAGAGAAGCCTCTCAACAATCCGAAACTCGCTGGCAAGCTCAAGAAACTGAAACAGCCCAGGTTACGAAGTCGAGGTGCCTGTCGTCGACGAGTCAGCCGATTCGCTCTCTGCGCTCGCTCTCGAGATTTTCGGTAACATGGCCATCAAAAGAAAAGGAGGAAAGATCAAGATTGTCATTTTATGGCCTAGCCAAAGCTTGACAGAAGCTGGCAATAAGGCCTTTAGCTCTTACTCTTCTAACGTTGTTGTGCAAAATCTTGCATTGCCTTCAGTTTTGGATGAGGATGCTAGAATCTTGAATTCTGCTGACGTGGCAGTGTTTTTGGCGCCTGAGGAGTCGCAGTTGACGGTCATAAAAAGAGTCGTTGACAGTTTTTATCCCAAGCCGGTGGTGCTTTTCAATCCCCAATGGGGATTTGAAGAGGCGGCTGATTTCGGGGAGGTGAGTGGATTCATGGACTCGTTCTACGTGGTGTATTCGTTAGTAAGAGGAAAGGCGTGATCTTTAAGTGTGTGAGGGATGGAGTCTTGAGTGGCGAGATATGGAACGTTCTTGTCGAAGTAGAAAATGGAGAATCGAGAGTGGTGTCGAGGTTCAGCTCGCGACCATCGATGGCTGAAGTCGAGAACGTGTTGTATAATCTGATGGCTGTGAATTCTCCGGTTACAAAATCTGCCAAGTTCTTGAGAGGTTTGGTGTCAAGTATAACCGGGAAGAAGTGAGTTGAATGTTGCCATTTGGTTTCTAAACAGTTGAGCCTCAATGTCCTATTTTGAGTGCTCGTATTTCATTCTTGATGCTAATACAACTTTTCGTCCTAGTTTTCTTCCGCTACTGGATGATTATGACAAGATTTAACATTGCACATAATACAGCGAAAAGACGCAAACAAAACACCACCAAAAGAGTAATGCATTAGCAGCAAATGAAACAGCGAGAATAGAGTACATTATAAGAGACGGTTCTAGTATTTACACATCGAAGCTCTGCTCATGGATCCGAGATTTGTTATTTACAATGCCAGTCACAGAAATTCAAACTTAGAGGTTATGCACAGTTCAAAGTCACAGTTGGAGGTCTCTAGAACTCGCTCCTTGTATAGTACGCCACCCACAATATGGAACTCGGAAGGACCCTACAGCCTCACACGCCTGACAAAGAAATAGTAATAGTTATTCAGCCGGAAGAGAAAATGCCTAGTTTAAAGTGTAGTAGAAATCTCAAATCATAGACCAGCAGCGAAAAACGAGGTCTGCAAAGTCTAGACAGCTAACGCGGCCATCATTAGTACGCATCAAAATTACGTATACACCCATCTTATGTTTTGAATCTTACATAGGAATGATAGATGTTTAGAAAATTATGACGAGTTCTGACATTTTTTTTCAGAGGTTCATCTGTCAATTAGGCCAGATATTGATAAAAACAGAGGGGCTGGATTTAATTGTTAAAAGTGTAGGTGTAATCATTAAAACATCCGTCGCCTGTCGCCTATCTGTAATGTCGTGTTTCGGGTAATTTGTAATTCTTCCTTGTAAATATGATCCTAGAGAAAAGCTAAAGGGAGTAACTTCGGCCAAAGTCTGTCATCTTCTGCGGATTGATTCTCCATTTCCAGGCCATCTCTATTATGTACAGATCTATGTCGGCTTTGCCTCGCAGAGTCATCTCTAATATCTACATTCTCGAGCCGAGTGTTCCCTACTAGGGTATCATTAGTATTTACAAAGCCCCTGGTCATCTCATTCGACAGCCGAAGACCATCTTGCCCTGTTTCATTAACACAGTTGTCTGATTGATCAACTACAACACCATTGGGTATGGAGTCGAGATAACCAGAACTGCTCCTGCAAGCAACCTTATCACCCTCAGAGACAGCAGACCCCTGAACCTGATATTGCCTGTTATTTCCGCTATTTGTAACAGGAACCCTGCAATAAAGAACACAACTTAACCACATAAATGGCAGCCAGAAGATGAAAGGAGCCTACAAAATTTGCAATGTCAGCTTTAACGGCCTTAAAAACATACAGAAAAGAAATCAAATCAGACTATGGTGCTGAAACACACAAAAGTTCCCCCCCAATACAACCCTGCCGATATTTGCATGAGCAAAATAAGAAATTTTTTTTTTTTATAATGACCAATTTCCATTATATCGCCAATGCAATCAAAAGAAACTTGCGAATTCTTTCACACAGACATGCAAGAAAATTTTAACAGACCTCCCCTCTTGATGTTTGGGAGCTTGAAGATATTGAAAAACTGGAATCAAGTCTCCTGACCTAGCTTCGAGCGTTCGGACAGGGATTCTTTCAATCTCGATCTCTCCCCCAGAAGCTCCTTCCACATAAAAGTCATCAGTCAGCATAGACTGAAAATACATCTTCCGAAAAAGCAATAGCGTAAGAAAGAAGGATGCCACATATAAAAATGATTAATAATATGATCTCAACTTCATAAATTCAATGAATAACCTCAGATCTCGCCCACAAAGGATATGGGTTTTGATGCATTTGAAGTTCTGCAGCAGATATATACATATGATGCTTCTCTTCACTACAGATCTTTTCCTTTCTGGCTGTACCACCCAGTACACTGGAAAATGATCTATCGGTATGCTCTGTTCTTTCGGGATACACTTTACGGCTATCCGAGTTCCCGTTCTCACCATATAAGTCGATGTTATCTGGTCGTTCTCTGCGATTCTGCTTTTGACAAATGTTCCACTTTTGGAGTGCCTCCACCACCAATCTAGCATCACTGTCAGGATCAGATGCACAAGTGGTACTTACTCCAGACAGAGCTGTTGTACCATTATAAGAAGGAGAAGGACGCAGAGCATACTGTATTATAGAACCAGAAGGCGAGAAAACAAGAAGGTGATAAGGTCTCTCAGGAGAACTCATATTGTCATGCATACTGCCATTGTGGAAAGATGATGCAATTGCACCAGAGAGAGAACCCGCCCGTCCAGTGGCAGCAGCTGCAGCACCAGTTACTGTGTTTCTCCAACCATTATTTCCGTTCCTTATTCGGCTAATAGCGGAAAGCGTTACTGGGGGGCCTGAAGCACTGACCCTCTGTGGAATCAGCACCTGTAATCCTGAATTTGATGATCCTCGTACTCCTTGCTTAGTCATCAAGCTCCGTCCACCGTTTCTGGTACTAAAACTAGCATCAATTGACTGATAGCTAACTGTTCCCCCAGCTGGAGAAATAGCAAAGAGGTGACTTGTGCCTCTTGAGGAACTGATCATAATCCATTTGCTATCACTGCTAAAACTAATGTCTTGTATAATCTGCAAAGCATTACCCACCAATGAATATTATAACATGAAAAAAGGGTAAAAATCAAGAAGGAAAAGGAAACATGATCTTACAGCATTTGTGAAACCACGTTGCAGCCTGTAGATGTGGGCATGAGAAGGTCCAGAACCAGCTGCAGAGGAGCCTTCAGAATTTCCGGGCATTATTCGAAAAACATTTATATTGTGACCCTGAACTGAAGCCGTCACTAGAAGGATACCACTGGGGTCAAAACACAATGATAAAATAGGACTTTTGTGCGCCCTGAACTGCGCAATGACAGTTTTGGTGACGATGTCTCTAACAATAACCTGAAGAATCAAATGACGTCATATGATCGGCTTCAAAGACTATCAGAAGAAGGATTAGCTCCTGAAACAGTTTGTATCATAAAATACCAACAAATTGCAAGCCAAATGGCATTATAGGCACAAAACATTATGTGTCTGATGCATCGAGCAAACCAGTGAAACATAATATTGGATAGAGATTGTAGGCATTCATGAATGTCTTGGAAAAGAGTAACTTTGACAAGAAATTTAACAAAACCATGAAAACTGAGCGCTAAATTCATAACAAAAAAATAGATACAGTGGTGAAAGCATACCATGCCAACATCATCTCCATACCATAGACCTTCACATGAGCATCCCCTGATTGACCATTGTTGCCTTCAGGTAACAGCCCAGAATAGTACCTTGATAGCTTCTTGTACCCTATATCGCCAAGAGTTACAATACCAGCAGCAAGTTGCTTGCTCGACTCTTTCGCATAATGGGCAACAAGGCTTCCATTTGAAGAGGTAGGAAAACTAGCTGAAGGAGTGAAATGCTGTGGACTCACACGACCAGAATTAGAAATGGCAACTTGACTTCCACTATAAGCCATCCACCTGGGGCCCACTGCAAGAGGCCCAAAGCCTATATTTCCTGATCCATAGCATCCCGTAACAACAGGATTTGTAAGGATGGTATATTCTCTCTCTAATGTAGCCGCATTGAAACAATGTATCTGCAAAACAGCTACCTCAGGGCCCATATAAAACAAAAGACCAAAAGGGTATAGATTATTATGATTCTGAGAAAAGTTGAACACACCTGACATGATTGTAGAACAGCAACAACTCGCGGGCTGCATCGAACTAAATGGACGGCCGATCTAAATCTTAAAAGATGTACATATGATTGTGATCTCAAGGAATAAAACCAAACTACAGTAGGCACACAGCTACTGCTTATCACCCCATTGCTTTGATGGGTGCACCCGTTAGAAAAAATACCCGATCCCTCCTGGTCGATGTCACCTCCAGAAAATGAACCATCAGCACAAATAATTAACAAGGGGTGACTCTCAGAAAACTTATCCACTGTTTGTTCTGATGCCGCAGATCTGGGTAACATTTGCATAAAGGAAACTGGACCATCATGCCTTGAGACAAGGTTTCGAACATTGTCCGCAGATTCAACATCCCAAACCTGAAACCCATAACTGTAGGCAAGCAAGAGAACCCGCCGGCTGATACCTCTTTCAAGTTCTAATTTGTCAAATCCAGCCCACAAAACCTAGAATCGAAGAGGGAAACATAATTTAGTTAGCTGCAAACAGATTATAAAAAGATGCACAACAGTAGGCTTATGGATGACAACAGATGAATTATGACAAGCTGGAACACAGTGGGGATTCGATGTGAAACCAGCCAAATTGTGTAAGCAAAATTCCAATGAAGAAAGACCAATAGCTTTAAGCTAGCATAGTACACTATAGCATAGAGTGTGATGTTACTGACAAAAGTAACCTGCATCCACATAATATTGTAATTTCAACAACCCTTCGTAAACAGGGAGTGTTATTTGAATTAGATCCTGACTGCCTAAAACACAGAACTAAACCTTGTAGAAAGAAAGTCTGCATTTGTATAAGCAATTAAACAGAGGAAAATAAGAACTCATAGACCACTCTATTAGCGGAAAGCGGTTTCAAGTGAAACCTTAACATCAGCCAGAACATCATTCGTTATCAAGAAACCGGTTGACTTGTAATAGTTGCTGATCCTTTTCACAGTTCAATTTTTCTGTTTTATTCGTATTTGCATCTTTCATGATCTCGATGCTTAAGTATTTAGTTAGTCTTATCCACTATCTCAATCAGATAAGAATCTGACTATACATTTTTTGTACGACTGAAATCAAATTGGCTTGGGGGGGGGCTTCTCAGAACATCTCAACTTGTAATTACTAATTTAACCCAATATTAACTATTATGGCATCATATATATGTGTGTGATCTGTGTATGAGCACCCTTAAATATCATTTTTATTTGAAAGAATGAATATGACAGGACATGGAGTATTTGAATGTGAGTATCCCAGTATTAATAAAGTTTGAATGTTAGGTTTCCTTCTTTTCCTTGAGATCTTACAATCAAGCAATCAAGGGAAGAAACATGCAATAAGTGTTCTATCATTCAACTATAAAGACATAGACCTATGTATTAATCGAAATCTTTCTATAAGAAAGACTATGGTGTGACGTGGACAAAGCTTTAGTAAAAGCAAGTCTACCTCAACAACTACCTCTTACCTATCGGAAGTCAAGTATAAAACCAACTAGTGGTAAACAGGCGAACTTCCTTTCTGCGATACCAACAAATGCACAACCTAGAATAACTTTTTATGAATTGACTTTCAGGATTTTTTGGCTTTTCTTTGTAACTTGCACTGATGATACACTTCTCGTGTATTATCCTTCTTTTATTTAATAATCTATAAGATTACTTAACAAAAAAAAAAAAAAAACTCTTAAAAAATTTTAAATATAAATCATGTAAAACGCAAAAAACATATAATTCTCAAAACTAAACACATCTCCATGCCGAACAAAACAGATGACGTCATTAATTCCACCGCGGCCCAGAAAAGGAAAAATCTCAATTTGTCGGCGTACAGGACACACCATAAAGTTGTTTGCATAAAGAATAACATGACACCAACCACCAAGCCAGAATATGCGGGTCAAATGAAAAGACAAAAAATTTCACTAAATGCTGCCACATTTAATTCTGTTCCATAACCTCCACCCTATTCACTCCCAGCTCATCCCAAACAAATGAATATTAGTTCACTAACCTTTGCAGACCCTGGAAACCAAGTCCACATATTGACACAACACATAACGTCAACCATACCACATAACAGATATAATATCTATTGATTTATTAACGAGATCCAAAGAAAAAAGACAGATGATTCAGCGCAGGGGCCAATGAACAAACGGTCTATTAGTTGAAAAGAGATAAGACACTGACGCCGAAAAGAGGATAAAAGAGAATGACGACATAAGGAAACAAAGAACGTTCGGTCCTGAAAAATGCTTTTCATGGATCACTTGCCCGTTATAAAGCAACAAAATTTAACAACGTTAAGATAACAAATTTTAAATGAAGACAGCATATTGACCAATAAACATCCACATCGCAACTAATTATGACTAATAATAATTCTTGGCAGAAACTACATAAAGAATTAACTCCTCAGTCGACAACCCAACATTTTTCCAGGATTTCCGTACATAAATTAAGTATGTCTTCAGAGGTTACCAATTGCTAAGGAAAAATTCATGCATTATAATTTCTAATATAACTCCAGCATTTAAACCTCGAAATACTATCCAGTCTAAATATCATTCTTTCTTCCTAAATCTTGCTATTAGAGTACAAATAATCTTGGGGCTGTATGCGGAAACTAGTGGTGACGATTACCTCCTATCCTAAGTTCTAACCCACAAGGAAAGAATCGAGTTCATAGAAACCAGTTACCAATGACTAACCTAGTATGTATAACAAATGACTAAGAATACCAAAAAATGTACAAGCACTAATTTCTTAAGTACTTGCTTATACCTAGCTGCTTCGACTTCACGATCCAGAAACAGTATATTATAACTTGAAGCTCAGATTTTCTACTCAGTTTGAAACTTGCATGCATAAGTAAAATTAACACAATATACTCAATAGAATCCAAATGATAAACTAAGATCAAGATCAGAATCCAACCTGATCAATGTTGGCCTCATTATCCCTCTCCACAATAGCCGAAGCAGCAGTAGCAGCAGACCTAACAGTGGAGGCAACCGTCGAGGCACCCGAGGAAACAATCCTCAGATATGACGAAAACGCCTTAAATGAGTTGGGTAAAATCCCATTATTACCCCTCCCATTCCGCTGCACCACCGCTCCACCTCCTCCTCCTTCACCATTTTTCAAACCCTACTTCATCACCAAAGCAAAACACAGCAAACGGAGCTTCTAATGAACATAATCCCCACGCAAAAACTCGCCTTATTTATAGCAAGAAAACAAGAAATGAGCTATGATCAAATCTTACAGGTGTCTGCTCCTTTTACTTACACCACAAAAAACCCTCCCAAAACAATGCAAATCAAAACAATTTCGATTAAGTTTGCTATTCTGCCCCATCTTCTGCTTTTCCTCATCAATTAAACCATGGCCCAGAAAAAATAATCCGAAAAAACGGAATCTTTAACTAATAGCAATACACAACAACAAAATCCCACAAAAACTCCTTTGGTGTATGTATAATTTTTTTCTTTTCCTTTCTTCTTTCCGTATTATCAACAAGAACAAGTAAAACCCACAAAGCCTAACCTGAATCAAATGAAAGAATTTATACAATAGAAAGAAAAGTAAATGAAAAGCTAATCATACAAAGTGTATGTACAATTGAATGAATCAAGAAATTGGAAAGGTTTTAATCGAATTAAATTTGTCAGGGTTTCGATTACTTTCTAGAGAGAGAATCTGAGAAATTGTTAAATGGTATTAGAGAGAGAAAGAAAGGCTGGATAATGAATAGGTGATGATATAAACATTTTCAAATTACTTTCATTCTCTTGCTAAACATTTTCAAATTAAAAAAATAGATGAATCATTTTTCTTTCTTGTGTTTGTGTTTCTATTTGTTGTTGATTTGGTAATTAAAAATGTTTTAAGTAATTCATTTTTTCTTTGGTTTTGTTGAGAAATGAAGAGAGGAGGAAGAGTTGAAGAGAAGAAGACAACTCCTCCGCACGTCTTCTCCTCTTTGCTTTCTCTCTCCCCATATATTCCACCATGGTCAAACAAAAATTTGGTAAAAATAAAACCTTGTGTTTGAAATTCCTTGAATTTGTAAGTTGCTATGCTAAGCTTGTTTAAATTTGCCAAGTACTATTTAATAAAATATACTTTCCATAAAACAAATTTTGACGGAGTGCGAACGAGTGGAATTTAGATGGACGTTCTTCATTTTGTCCATGCACTGGAATCCAAATGGACATATGACTCCTCCCTCGGTGTGCACCGACCGTTATGTAATTATTTCTTCGACCTATCTCTCGGGTCTAATTATTTCTAGTTTGATTCGGTTTGACTGGATATGTAAGGTAATATTTGGCACACATTATATTTAAATTGAGCGTTTTCAACTTTAAAATTTTCAAATTAAATGTCATGCCGGAGTCAGCATGCATCGGTAAGAAAGAGATCATTGAAGTATACTGCAATATCACCTATTCTAGCTGCCATACGGTCGGAGGGGAAACATGTTTATGATGGAAGTATTCGAATGTGATAAAAAGGTGGGTCCCACCCGCTCTTTCTGCGAGAGTCGACAAAATATCTGATTATCTATTGATATGAAAGTAAGTTCGGCATTCACCAGTACGGAGAGGTCAATCGATTGAAACTATTTGTCTTTCTCGCCACATTTTCTTCAACCAACAATGACGTGATCATATTTTAAATTCGCATTCTAAAATGAGGTGGTTTGACGATATAGGTAAGACCATACAACATCTATTTGAATTGAGTTTTCTACCTCAAAGTCTTTCAATATGACTAACATACCCAAAAAGTAAAAGGGTTTGTGTGTCTCGGTAGGAAAGAGATCAACGAATACACCACGAGAGAACATTTTCTTGCTGCCATGGGTTCGGCCTCTGGAACATGTGCTTGGTGGGGTATTCACATATGATAAAGGTCGGATTCAATTGCTCTTTCTCTATTGATCGGTAAAATATTCACCTCTCTCTTAGTTGGCCTTGAGGAAATCATGGAGAGGCCATTTTTCGTTTTCCTTTTTTCAGTCGTAATCATGATCGACCACCTCACTTGATTCGGTCAATAGAATTTAATTTAAGACGCTAATAAAGTTAATATTTGTAATTGTTGAAAATAAGTAGGTACTAAAATGTGTAACATGTCACTGGTGTATGACTATATATATTGGC
>JAYMSH010000621.1:0-10393 GCA_036897905.1 Aragoa cleefii | reverse complement strand
TAGATTATAATAAATATTGGCATTATTGAAGTGTGCCCTACTCCTTATCTCATCTATCTATGCCATGTCTATGACAGCTCCTAGTGAGGTAATTAACTGTAACACATTTCCTTAGAGAACGAGTAGATGCCATTATTAAGGAGTACAGATATCCTTCTATCAATTGATTTGCGAGATGCATTTTCCAAGTACTACACTTCTTGTATATGAACTGCATCATTCTCCTGCGGAAGAACTTCTCCCCTAGTTTCCGTACGTAATAAGTCAATTCTGGAAATTCTAATTAGGAGTATATAAATGTCCAGAAGTAGTTATGTCTTGTTGCATAATTAAATGTTGCAATAGCATATTAGCATTACATTTATTTTCTCAAGAACTTTAATCTTTTGCTTATTGTATGATCCTGATTATCTTATGACCCCGTGAAGAATTCGTTTCTTGTTCAAGAGTACTGGGACAAGATTTCCCTATTTGATGACTTTGATATTATGTTCCTAATTAGAGTCCACTCTGTACTTATCTTTACTTTAAGTTTCTTTTTTCCCACTTTTTTCATGAATAGTCTGGATATGTAAAGTATTAATGGTGCATGAATATCTTTTGTTCCTCCATGGACTTCTGAGATGCATTTTCAAGTAATATGCATCATGTACATGCACTCCTTCAATTAATATTATCATTTTATCTGCAATTAAATGTACTGTAAGTTATGTAACCACTGGACATGCAACTTTCTTCTGGTTCCGTAATTTGTTGCTAATGCATAACCTGCTATCACTAACATGCTTTATCACTACCTTCTAATAGTACTTGAACTCATTCTTTTATTTTTTCCCCTTTCTTTTGGATCAACCTTGCAGTTATGTTATGGGCATTGGTGAAGCAGAGGCATTTTCTGAGCGGTTGAAGCGAGAGCTTCAGGCTTTAGAAGCTGCTAATGTGCATGCAATATTAGAGAACGAACCTTTAATAAATGAGGTGAACTTCTACTGCATGCATGTTTGTGCTTGTGGTCCATCAAGGCTTTCAGTGCTCTTAATTGTTTGTTTACGTATACGTTCTCCATGTTCAAATGCTTTGTGAGAAAGATCTCTCTTTCTCTCTGTGAGCCCTCTCTCCTCTCCATGTGCCTCGGTCTCGGTCTCGTTGTCCTTTTCCTTTTCAGTTTAGTTGGCATGAAGTTGGCAAGGCTGGTTGTAGTGGTTACCACTTTTATGCTGTACAATCTGCTGGTCTATATTGCCCTTTTATCATGGAAATTACCTGCTCAGCTCTGTAAACAAAATGTCAAAGAACTTGTCGTAGGTTGAAGATGCTTCACTGTTTTGCGTTTTAAGATAGCATTTGTATATTAAAGGGAAAGGTGATGCATATGTCAGTTGGCCTTTCCAGTCAATCTGGTTTATATATTATGCCAATGGTGAGAATATTATCTAAGATTGTGGATTTGCTGTTTCAGACTCTGTTTTGTTGGTTCAATGCTGTATCTAGGAATCCTGTGCCAGTTTTTCAGGAATTTACGGCTTTCTTTTTGTAATTTAGGTTGATAATACACTTCCCCTGTATTATCTTCATGAATGACAATTGAGATTACTTACCAAAAAAAGAACATTATCTCATAATATAAGGGCAAGTTAGGTGGTCACCACATTGATATACTGTGTACTTTTGGGTATATCCGTTTAGTTTGTGAATCTATTTTTGTCTGTCGAAGTTTACTTCGAGAACCTGCATCTATGTTTCATATTAATTTACTCTGCGTGTATGATGCAGGTATTGCAGGGCATTGAGTCAGCATCTAACTGTGTCGAGGACATGGATGAATGGCTAGGCATTTTTAATGTCAAACTAAGGCACATGAGAGAGGATATAGAATCGGTACAGTCTCAGTAAATTTGTAAAATGACATGGAAAAGTATACTCCGTGATAATGAAGTATGTGTGTGTGGACCAAAATTTCACTGTATGAATTATCGAACCAAATTGCATATAGTCCAAGTGCTTATTGTCTCTTATATTCTTGTTTTATTTAGATGATTATTATATAGGTTCTCTAAGAAACAATCTTCCGAGATTCCAGCTGAAGTTCACTGCTTTGATTTCTAACATCTTACAATTTTGTTTCTTTTTTCATCTGCAGATTGAAACCCGTAATAATAAGCTGGAAATGCAGTCAGTAAATAACAAATCTCTAATTGAGGAACTTGATAAGCTTCTTGAAGGACTACGTATACCATCTGAGGTTCTCCAATACAACATCAACTTAATCAAATGAAATTGTACTTATCTATGTGAAAAGTTGATTTGCTGTTAACAAAAAATTGTTCATATCTTAATATATGGCTTGTATACTTAGAGCTGCTTGGTTTTTATATTTTCTTAAATTGCAGTATGCAGCATGTCTGACAGGAGGTTCATTTGATGAAGCACGGATGCTTCAGAATATAGAAGCATGTGAGTGGCTCGCTAATGCTTTAAGAAACCTTGACGTGCCAAAGATGGAGCGTAGCTATGTGAACATGAGATCTGTACGTAGATTATTTTGTCTGATTCTGTAACTTCTTTTTTGTCATACATAGGGTGAAATTTGAGTCTATAATTCACATAGTGTGACTGTTCTATTTTATTCACTTGATTAAAAGCTCCAAACATATGCTTTAGGTAGCATGTCTTTACCCCATTACTTTCTCAGGTTGCTTAGGCGAGATGTTATTAAACAGAAAAATCAATAACTAACGATTTATGTTGGGAAGTGATCTGGTATGGACCTATATTTTCTATGCCAAAAATGCATGTCCTTGCCCCTCTCTCAACACTTTTATGTGATGTGAAAGTTCTCGTCAATTGAACTATATTTCGCCAATCAATTATTGAATTTATAATTCCTTGGGTACAAGAAAAGCAAAGTATAACATTTAAAACTTACAATCTGACCTTTGATTCAGTGAATGAAGGAACTGAACTTTGGGTAGGATTATGGAAAAGGTTGAGGTTGTTACTTGGTGATTTAGAAATTAGTCATCTTATGTTTCAATTAAGTTTGCAATTTGTACAGCAAATTTCAGATTTATAGACAGTGAGCTTTGTATAGTAGTAACATTTCATAATATTGGGATGCATTATTGTACAATGACGTTGAGAACCCTTTCAGGTTAGAGAGAAGCGTGCAGAGCTTGACAAGTTGAGAAACACTTTTGTTAAAAGAGCATCGGAATTCCTGAGAAATTATTTTGCTAGCTTGGTTGATTTCATGATAAGTGATAAGAGTTACTTCTCGCAGGTACTTCGCTGAAAGGTGCTAATTAATTACATCAGTAGTTTGTTTTCTTATTCGTTATTGAGTTGACTATTTTGAGTGTACCAGCGTGGACAACTGAAGAGACCTGATCATGCTGATCTGCGGTATAAGTGCAGAACGTATGCTCGCCTTTTGCAACACTTGAAAGTAGGATGAAGTTGTTGCTACCATCATCTCTCTTTGATTTGTTATTTTATATCATTTGCTTCATTACATCCTAATATAATATCCCCGTCTTTGTTTTTGCAGAGTCTTGATAAGAATTGCTTGGGTCCTTTAAGGAAAGCTTACTGCAGCTCCCTGAACTTGCTTATACGTAGAGAGGTTAGTCATGCTTGACTTCGTTTTATTTTAGAAGTTTCTTGACTTATCATGTCTAAATTCCAGTTGAATACCATGATAGTGATATATGAATATTACAATATAATTATGACCAGCAGTTCAGTTTAGGAATTTGGTTCATATTATACTAGAATATTAAAAGCTAGGAAAGCAATCTTGTTATTTATCTTGATGCAGCTCTACTATTATCAATCAGTATGCATTTATTTATTTTCTGCTGGGCCGTATTGTCAAAAAGTAATTAAAGACGTGTCATCTTTGATCAGCTGTATGGGAACCTGCTGCTGGTTGACATTAACCTCATTGACTGCAATATATTTGTAGTCTGACCTTGCACATGCAAGTTCTAATTTTATGCTCCTACATATTCTATTTGTGCACTTTAACATTGAAATCAGGATCTTTTCCTTTCCATATCAGGCTCGCGAGTTTGCAAATGAACTTCGTGCTAGTACAAAAGCATCAAGAAATCCAACTGTGTGGCTTGATGGTTCTACCGGCTCCAATCAAAGTGCAAACAGTGCAGATACTTCTACAGTGTCGGAGGCATATGCTAAAATGCTCACCATTTTCATTCCACTCCTTGTGGATGAGGTTCTCTCTCTCTTCCTCTCCACACACACACCTTTCTTCCTGATGAGATGCATGTTCTGATAGATATTTGTTACCAAATTGCAGAGCTCCTTTTTTGCACACTTCATGTGCTTTGAAGTTCCAGCTCTTGTTCCACCAGGAGGTCATGCGAATGGTAAGGATAATGGAGCCGGTGATGATGATAACGATGATGACTTGGCCATTATGGACATAGATGACAACGAGAAGCCTGCTGCTGGTAGCTCTTCATGGTTTTTGAAATTGTTACTTCATCTTGTTCGGCCACAGTTTTCACTCACCTGAACTTTATAGGTCCAAAATCTGCTGATCTGGAGGCATTGAATGTATCTCTCCATGATTTACTAGATGGTATACAGGTATTCCATATTTGAAACCTACAGTTGTTGTTCGTAAAATTACATGGTTTTGATGGACAACTTGTCTCCCCCCTCCTGATCTGTGCAACTTTTCAGGAAGATTTCTATGCTGTGGTGGACTGGGCATACAAGATTGATCCTCTGCGTTGTATCTCTATGCATGGAATTACAGAACGATATATTTCGGGACAGAAAGCTGATGCAGCAGGATTTGTGCGTATCTTACTTGATGACCTGGAGACCAGAATTTCTTCACAATTCAGTCGCGTAAGTTATAATCCTCAATGAGATATACTTGTTTCATGCTGTGATGAACGAAAGTAGGATATGCCATTTTCTCTAACTTATGATACTTTACAGTTTACATACAGTTACTAGTAGTCAAATATGGTGGAGGAAAGAGCCACTACTTAGGTTACCTAAATGAAATCAACTGGGGATAACTTTGCCTTTGGGCTGGCAGTATGTTTTATTATTAGAATCCAGGGAATGGTTAAGTAGGTATAAGTGCCCCCCCTCAAATGGTGGACGATTACGCTTTTGACAGCAATCAGGATATATAAAACTCAACCAAGGCGCCCTCGTAAAATAGTTATTTAATGTAGGAAATACCTTTTTTTTTACTCCTTTAGCTGTTAGTATAAAAAGAGGATTGAACTGTGAAACATCAAGTCAAGACGCTGTAGAAAGGAATTTGTTGGAAAGATATTGAGGAGATTTTTGAGGCGTAGTAATTTTTATAGGGTTGCAACATGAGGACTTCCCGTGGGTTCATGATTAGATTAGGAACAAGTAGCAAATTCGTTATAGTTCTCGATCTGTAGACATTTGTTTGTTTCAGCGATGTTAATCTGCAGTTTTAATATTTCATGTATCAGTTTGTAGAGAGGAAGCTTGCCACCAGATCGAGAGAAATGAAAGAAATGTCCGCCAGGTGGGAGTATTGTCATACATACCCAGGTAAAATATTAACTTATGGACCTTATTCATTTAATTTGTTGTTCTTTCTTGGTGTTAGTGGTACTTGTATGTGGCATGTGGTTTTTGTCATCCAAAAAATGCCAAATTAAATCGAAAGGGACTGGTTGATGCTTGAAGCAGGCCAATGGTTCTGCTTTCATAATCATTCTCGTTTCATGTTGATGTACAATCTTGCTTTTCACTCATAAGAAGATGCTGCGATGTAAATTATTCTATTTGTTGTGCTTTGACGACACTGATAAGACTCGGATTTTTTGGATAATATTGCTGAACCACATGCTCTGCTCTTTCTTCCTCTGCACGACACCTTGGACTTTAAGCTTTGCTAAGGTGGTTACTCTGATGTTCTTTTTTAATGAGAAGTCTTGATACTGTTTAATGTGTAGAGACTCCTATGGTTCCAAGGAGATGTATTTTCTTTCATATATGGAATTTATATAATTGGTTAATGGAGCTGCCAACATTAATTTACTTTCTATAATCTAATCCTACGTTTGTAAATAGAACAGACCTTTGGAGCTTTCAAGCGACATATTTCTGGTGGGTCATCCAAAAAAAGCACCATATTTTTGTGTGTAAAAGTATTTCCCTAGATGGATCGTGACAAGTTGAATGCAAATCTTTCAAGGAATAGAATAGCGTATACAAAAATAACATGCATTCATATTTTGGAGGATAATTAATCTATCCGCACTTTACAGCCTTCGTGAAGTTGTATACAAAAGTTAAGCTATTGTGCTATGTGAAACTGCCCTCACAATTCTCGTAATTTTGTGTTTGTGTCGAGGTTTCTTGCTTGTAGTAGCCTTCTTTTCCAGCCATTGATTTCATCCCTGTCATGCCTGGATTTATGGGTTAAGCTTTTGCGCAGATTTGCTACTCTTGCAACTCGCATGGAGCAGTACATACAGGGACAGTCGAGGGATTTGGTCGATCAAGCCTACATGAAATTTGTAAGTGCTTCCCTTAGAATAAAATAATAATAATAATAACAATAATAACACTAATAATAATTATTATAATTATAATAATAACAACAACGACGACAACAGCAATAATAATAACAGTAGCAGTAGCTGTTTAACTCAGTTGGTGTCTTGATTATATATCATCACATTTTTGTTTTCTCCATGTTTGCACTCTTTGTTACATCAAACTCAGTACACCAACAAACACTCCTTGTTTCTACGGGGATTTGAAGCTGGGACCTTGCATACTATATCGTGAAATTCTGCATGTGATACTTTTGATGACTGTATTTATGGCTCATTTTACTGAATGAGCGAGGTTGTAAGTAACACTGTTGATTTCTGCTGAAAACTAGAGTGAGAAGTTCATTTTTACTTCACAAAAGGAATAACACAAACGACTCTTGTATTGGGGGATCTCTTTTGTTCTATGTCCATATGTGAGGATTCTTTAGTGAATTATTGGATGCCATCCGCCCCTGCAAAATCTAATTCACTTTTATTCAGGGTTGTAAAATGTGTTTGGATCAGCTAAGTGCTGCAGTAGCCTCAAATTAGCTCGTTTAAGCTAATTGTTTTGACATATTTATGTGTATTTAGCAGATCATAATCTCTCCTCTTCCTATTTTATGCATGGTATGGATGCTTATGAATCTTTGTATAATTTGGCAGGTGACCATTATGTTTGTAACACTGGATAAAATTGCACAAGCAGACCTAAAATATGCCGATATTTTTCTATTAGAAAATTATGCAGCATTTCAGAACAGGTAACATTAGCTTCAGATGTTACATCTGAGATGTTTGTGTAGACATGAAAACTTTTAACTTTCTTTCGTTGCTGGTACTGGTTCTGCCTCTTCTGTATCATGGTTTTTTGTAATCTGCAGTCTTTATGACCTGGCAAATGTTGTGCCTACATTAGCAAAATTTTACCACCAAGCAAGTGAATCTTATGAACAAGCTTGCACGCGCTTTATAAGCACAATCATATACTATGTAAGTAATAATCTATCATATTCTGTTTACTCAATCTTGAATCATTACCTTATAGTTAATTATTATTGTTATTATTATTAAATTTCATTACTTGGGAATTTTAGTGATGACTCTTTCCTGCATGCAGCAATTCGAACGACTTTTCCAGTTTGCTCGGAAAATAGAGGATTTGATGTACACAATCACACCAGAAGAGGTTAGTGTTGGTTACTTGGTTATAACTCATCTCTTCACCACATATGATCTTGTAAATTACGATCAAGGAACTGTTAACATTTCAGAATCTCCCAAATGTTTGTAATAAGAAATGCTTGTTTGGTTCTATTACCGGATTGGAATAGTATAACGTGCAGGATAAAAGACCCCCTTTCTTAATGTTCATATACTATTACAGTAAAAATGGTAGATTTATTCAGACCAATAATACTTGATCAATATGAATGCTAATAATAGTGATTGAGATCATGTCTAAGAACCATAGAACTCTTACTTCTTTATTCTTGGAGTGGTAAAGAATAAACTTTGTTCCTGGTGAGTCAAAAATAAGAGAGGCACTAAATAAGAAAGAGGGGAATAGGTAAAAAAGAGATCCCTTCTCTGTTTGGTAATAAGCTTTCACAGCGAAACTGCAAAATTGAAAGACCAATATAATTGAAGAGCTAATTTGGAGATCTACGGTTGCTTGGTCTGCTTAATAGCCAGCCCAGTCTATGGTTTCTTGTCTGCGCTTAAAGTCTTCGTATAGTTCGTTTGAGATCCTAGCAGCTAGACTTCAATAATTTTTTATCATATTGACTGAGGGAGGCCTCTAAGAAGTAAGAAGTCATAAGCTTGGAGCTTTTTCTCATTTTTAATGTTGTATGTACTATCACGCACACAATTTTCTGCTCTTGCTTTCGCAGAAGAAAATTACTAAATTTTGGGATGAAGCACACCTGTTTTCATTTCAGTTGACAATTAAGAAGTTATCTCAGTTTTGTATCTCTCACTTGAATTTAATCATCTGTGCGTTGTTATCTTAGTTTAGATTTGTTCAATGGTGGTTATGAGTCGTACGGCGTGTCATGGCAATTCCAACTATGAATTTATGTTGGCACATGAGTAAATCTTTTAAGCATGGTTGCTAACAAAAGCTTTTATAAATTATTAGCTGTGGATTCCATAGTAATGAAAACTCCCACTGCATCGTAACCAACTTAATACCATTATGATACCTTTAAAAAAAACATTAGTACGACACCAAGTAATAGAGTATGATATGACAACAAGTGGGATACAGGATCCTCGCCGGTAACGAGAATCAATACAGTGGGATATAACCCGTAGAAGTCTAGAAGCATGAGAAAGATATGTCCCGTTCTCTGAATAAGCTACAATAAGTGCCATTATGACAACTAGCACATCTCAAATATTATTTCGGTACCATTCTAGGTAGCTGGTTTTATGATTACTGACCTAGTATTTAACTCGTCCCATTACAGCTACCTTTCTCACCTATTTGCGAAGTTTAAGTATCTGGGACTGATCTGTAGCTTTTGCGAAAATTTCAGATCCCGTTCCAGATGGGACTGTCAAAAGTGGATCTGCGGAAAGTTGTAAAATCAAGTCTATCTGGGGTATGAAAATTGGTTGACTGTAAGTATTTTGCATCTGGTTTGAACAACTTTTGCTTACAGCACATTGTCATTTGTAGGTTGACAAGTCCATCACTGCAATGTATAAGAAATTGCAGAAGAATTTGACCTCGGAGGAACTTTTGCCTTCGTTATGGGACAAGTGCAAGGTAATTATCTAATCTGTAAGATGGTGCATAGTACATGCTGCTTCTTGCAATTATAGTTGTCTACCTTGCGTTGCGATGTAATACACCCTGCTAGACAGACGTGAAAAGTTGTCACTCTTATATTATCAGAGGTGAATGTTGGAGTGTATTCTGAACATAGTGTGTAGGTATAGCCTAGTACAACTGATGCTCTCAGCCAAACTTTTCCATTTGGAAAGATTTAATTATATAAAAGAGTAGGGAAGTTTACCTTGCCGGTGGCATAGGAAGCTTAATCATTTTACTCTGGACAAGTGGTATCTAGGATCTAGATGTTAGTGCTTTATAACAAGTAAAACTCTTTCCTAACCAATAAGGCCATGTCCATTTCTGCCTTGTCACAAGTGTAATCAAGTGCCTATTGTGCATGTCAATGTTACACAATTCATTACAATGCTTTTTGGCATGATTTTATTTACTTCATTGAACACATACAAACACAATTTGTTACATATAGATGGTATATGCTTTGCAACTTTTTTGGATCAACATTTTTACTCTATCATTCTCTGTGCATTGGTTGGGGGGAATCATGATGATCGTGTTTATTGAAAAAAATTGCCTAAACCATGCTTCTGTTACTATAAATTCTAGTCCTTAATATGAAAACATATAAATCTTCGTGTTTGATATTCACAATTTGCAACTGAGATGTAAATTTTGTAGTTTAAATGTCTAATGGCATGATACCTGAAATAATGGCAGAAGGAATTCCTTGACAAGTACGACAGCTTTGCCCAACTTGTAGCTAAAATTTATCCGAGCGAGACCATCCCAGCTGTCTCAGAAATGAGAGATCTATTGGCATCCGTGTAGATGAGCACCCACCGCTGTAAAGTTGCATAGTTACTTAATTGTAGAGTTGTTTTCATGTTCGTTTTCATCTTCAACCCTTTTGCTCCTAATTTGATTTATTCGTGAACTATATATAGCTGAGTAAATGTATGAGGTCATGTAATGTGATATATTCCTAGACAGTGGTAGTTGCTGTTAGTCATTAGTGAGTTTGATG
>JAYMSH010000620.1:0-10398 GCA_036897905.1 Aragoa cleefii | reverse complement strand
GAAAATGAGCTTTATGCCAAAAAGCCAAAAACATCTAAGGTAGTGTTTTCAAACACTAACATGCTTTTGACTTTTGTCCCAAAAGCTACTTATTTTATAGAGTAAAATGCGCTTATAAAAGTAGGAAATGTAAAAACCTCAATTGCAAACACTCATAAATAGCTTTTGGTCGCCCCAAAAGTAATACGTTGATTTCGGTAGTTTTTTAAAACACTAAGGAGATGATTTTTCTTCTCCTTCGCCTTAAATCTAAATAAAAGTTGCAAACACTCTCCTAATATAGCCATTGTAAAGAATTGGAACTTTTCGTGGACCTAAACAAAGTTAAGAATTTTGGGTGAAAAACTACAAGAGAAGCTCTACCAGCTTACAACGTATTGATGAAACTCCTCGCACTGTTTAGTACTATGTAAGTCGGGTGAGGAATCAAGTATGCTTGTGGGAATGCTACTATGCTCGAAAATGTTGGTCGTGTGGTGGAAACTCCGCTGCGTGTGAAACAGTGAGTCCAACAGGTTTGAGTGGCTAAAGTAAAGGCATAAGAATTCGGCTTCCATGGCCCTTGCACTTTTGCCAACGTTTGGGAAACTAAACCCTTAACAAATGGCTAATATCGGAGCTGTTGAACAGCAACTAGTAAACGATACTCCAAGGATACGAAAATTCGGCAAAGAAGAAGTATGGTAATCAGTAATTACAACAGAGTGAAAGTTGCAATCAGCAACAATTGTTATTACTGATCTTCAACGGTCTAAGAAGAAGAAGATTAAAGTATGAAGTATCTATAAATAATATGTACATGGAACATAAACTTGCTATTTACAACATGAAGTTGATGAAAAGAAGGCATCACATTTGTGACGTGACACCTTGCATAATCTTAAGCAGTGGCTGCTGCTGCTTCCTCCGCCATCTGTGACACCGAAAGGAGCGTGCAGATGAGGTTGCGATCACCGTATACATTGTCAACGCGTCCTGAGATGGAGACAAGATTGTGTTAATTCGTGACACTGAATACAGGCCCTTGACCGTGCATAATCTCAAAAGGTTTATTCTAAGAAGCACAGAGAAAGTTAAGGAAAATACTTTAGGAACATTAACATGCAATGATGAACTCATTAGAGAATATTTTGACCAATCGATATTTATCTGAAAGTATTCGTAATAGTCAGGAAGTGCTTAAACTGGTTGTTTTACTTGGTGCAAACTGCAAACACAGACAACTGACTCACAAGAATTTTTCCCATAATTTCAAAAATTGTTTAAAGAACGAGAAAGTAAGATATGAAGTTCGTCTAAATACCTGTGGTTGGCCAGAACTTGGCAGTCTTGAGCCAAGCAGCGGGATATGCTGCATATTCCCGTGAATATGGTTTTGTCCACGCGTCTGCCATGAGGAGTGATGGTGGATGAGGTGCCCCCTGAAATCACATTACCCAGCAAAAAGCTTGTACTTTAGGTTTAAGCAGAAGTACAAGTGATGGAAACTAGAGAAAACTAATCAACTCAATACAGATGTAAATTGAGTAAAATCCATATTCAATACCTTAAGAACATTGTTGTTGATGTCTGCGTTTCCTTTCTCAATCATTGCAATTTCTTCCCTGATGGAGATAAGAGCATCACAGAACCTGTCTAACTCTGCCTGCAAGTGTAATCAAGCAAGTTCAGAATTACAGCAGCTAATCTATTTTGCAATCTCTTTTAAAACTAACTTACATGTGAACAGCTAATCCACAATAATGAAAAAGAAACTTGTTATTTTTTACCTTGCTTTCACTCTCTGTTGGTTCAATCATGAGTGTACCAGGAACTGGCCATGACATAGTTGGTCCATGAAATCCGTAGTCCATGAGACGTTTAGCAACATCTTCGGCCTCAAGTCCAGCAGTATTCTATAGGAGTTGCAAAGCACATTAAGTATTATAATATATTTCTTGAAAATTAAAAGATGAAGTGGATGATGTTAAGGAAGAGCCACCTTGAAACCTCTCAGATCAATAATGAACTCATGGGCACATGTCCCGTTGACACCACGGAAAAGAACTGGGTAGTGCTTCTGTACATCAAAAGAGTAAAGCATTAACAATGAGATAATTGAGGACCCCTTTCTTTCCAATTCATTCCTAATGCAGAAACTACTTGTCTAGTCACACTTGAGCTTTGTAATTTATGTATGGAACCCTGACATTTATGAGAAATCAATGATTGACCGTACAGTTTATTTGCCCCCTTTAAATGTTTGTATATAGTTACATATACGGCCTAATTGTCTACGGGTACTACCTCCGACGGAAAATTACAAATACCACCACTATGGGGCTATACGTACTTTTTTTTTTTTAAAAAAAAGGTCTTTCCGGAATTGGGGCATACTCCGGGGCAGGTAAATGTAATTATCCCAGATTTAAATTAAAATACTCTCTTACAATCACCACCATAATGCTAAGTGGCTGCTTAATCCGGTTTTCAGATAATTTAGTGCAAAGCAAGTAAAAGAGAGAAAATAGAGACCTCCAAACGCTTTGCCATGTAGTTTGCATTCAGGATAGCTATCTTTGATGCATCAGTTAAACCCTTTGATCCCATCATGGCAATGTAGGTGTATGAAATTGGCAAAATAAGTGCAGAGCCCCAAGGAGCTGCAGAAATGGTACCGAGCGGTTCAGATTGATCGGGTGCTGGTATGCCTCCTGTTGCTACCTAAAATATCAAAAAAGGTCAAATGGAGTCAATCATTACAGGACTTTTCATTAGTTATTTTCCTACACTTAAAAGACAGTTAATATGCATTCATAAATAATCAACTGATATGAGGTAGGATCCACACCACAGGATGCGATGGTAGAAATGGTGCCAGGTGTTTCTTCACTCCAATAGGTCCCATGCCGGGTCCACCTCCACCGTGAGGAATGCAGAACGTTTTATGGAGATTGAGATGGCAAACATCGGCGCCAATAAAGCCTGGACTGGTCAGACCAACCTGTGTGCACAAAACACGATCATTAGAAAGTGATTGTAGGCGAGGATACAGCACGGAATGCCATGGATGCTAAATAAACATGTTAGCTTCATCAAATGAAAAAGAAAAATCTTGAGAATCCAAGAAGAGAACGTATAGTTCTCATGCAGGCCATGTGGTTGGAAATTCATCGACATCACTTAGTAGTCGTTAGAAATGCTTGAACTCAAACACTACGTATCTATACACGAACCCGGTCTAAGGAATAATTTTATAGGTCTTGCAAGACATTAAATCAACTGTACCTGAGCATTCATGTTAGCTCCATCCATGTATACTTGACCACCATTATCGTGAATTATTTTGCAAATCTCATCGATGCCTTCCTCGTAGACTCCATGAGTTGAAGGATAGGTAACCTGTTTAGGTATATGGTTGCATTAAAGCCAGGAGAATTGAGATGGACATTACATTCAGATAAGAATAACAGTAGTTATCCATACCATAAGAGCAGCTAAGTTCTTCTTGTTTGCCTCTGCAGCCTTCCTCAACTCTTCGATGTTAATGTTTCCCTTAGAATCCGTTCCAACTGCAACGATTTTCATTCCACACATAGCTGCACTTGCAGGATTTGTTCCGTGAGCCGAGACGGGAATGATGCAAACATCGCGGTGGTGGTCTCCTCTTGACTGCGTAAAAATTTGACCAGAATTTAAGTATAACACACAGAACGCTTGCAGGATATTTATAATTTAATTATTTTAATTATAAGAACAACAAGGATAACACAGGATTTTTTAAGTATAGAGTTAAAAGAAGCCTCATAGAGAAAGCCAGATGTGGGTTATTCAATTGAAAGATGAAGAACTTTATATTAAGTTACCATGTGATATGCTCGAATAACCATCAATCCAGCATATTCTCCAGCAGCACCAGCATTGGGCTGCAGGGAGAAAGAATCGAAGCCAGTGATAGTACACAACATTTCACCCAAATTCTTGAACATTTCCTACAAGAATAAGAGGTAAATAATGTTACAATAGCCTTCATAACGAAACTTTCTATACTAATCTCGGGAAGATCTAACACAGACCGGGTCTACAGGAAATTCATAGACCCCGTGATAAGAAATTTGCCACATTACTCAAAATACAAGCATGGCGTCATTCACATACATGCGGCAGATTATTAGCCACAAGGTCGGAGCATCCCTTGTATAAACAGTCTGTCAGAATTTCCCAATATTCTCCAACTAAAAACAAGATGCATGTAGTGAAAGTGAACTTAATTTCAAATAGCTGTCAGAAACCTGAAAACCGGCAGCCTGCTCGGTAGGGGCAAAAGGATGAAGATCTGCAAAGGCAGGCCATGTTACTGGCATCATTTCGGTAGTAGCATTCAATTTCATCGTACAAGATCCCAACGGAATCATGCTGTGGCACAAAGAGAGATCCTTCGCCTGTAGCCTGGAAATGTACCTAAGAAGCTCGTGCTCGGTGTGGTACCTACAAATATCAAATCTATACTTAGATTTCCCCTTAAAGCAAAAAAATTAACTAATCAACTTATCATAAAGTGTTCGTACGAGTTGAATATCGAGTGAGACAGAAATGGGCTCTCCCTAACAAGTCCTGAAGGGATCAAATTCTGAACCTCTGGTGCAAGTGAAGCAGCAGTGAATGTCACCTGACGAGCATAATTTTGAAGTTACAACATGAATGTCATTGAAAATCAGTAGGACGTCTCGAAGGAAATGATGTACATACTGGTTTGCCAAGAGCAAATACTTGAAACAGCTTGTCCACATCTTCCAATGAGGTCGTCTCATCAAAAGCGACAGTTATCTGAAAAACATAAGGTAAAGGTTATTATTCAATATTTGCTGGAATCAATGATAGAAGTACACAGATTTATGCTTACAGTATTCTTGTCCACAACCCGCAAGTTTATTTCATTCTTGTAACCAGCATCAGCAATGGCTTTTGCATCTGCACATTTGACCTTCACAGTGTCAAAGAAGGGAAGACCCTGGACCTCTACCGTACCGAGCTTTTTCAATCCAGCAGCAAATGCTCCAGCAAGACCATGAACCCTCTGTGCAATGGTTTTAAGGCCTTCTGGTCCATGATAAACAGCATACATGGCAGCCATGTTGGCAAGCAATGCCTGCATAACAGAGCAGTCTTTTTAGTTTAAGAAAAGAACTTAGGTTAGTTATAGCAGAACAAGCAAGTCGTTAGTGTTTCTAGAAGCTTATGCTAATTGTGCAGAGGTAAAATTAAGTTGGGCCGGGGAGGGGGGGGGTTGTAAATAGTGCTGGAAGGTATATGATTTTGAGAAGTGTTACCAAGTGCAGTTTATAGAAGAAAAAATGGTCATGTTTATAATAATCTGCTCAAACCCAAATTCTCAAAAAACTCGGCCTTTACGGTTTAATTTTAGGAAAAAGCGGCATGGATAGTGACCTTTCTGAAAGCTCAAGCATTTGTACGAAAGCCAGGATCAAGTTTCCAAAGTGAGCGTTCCAAACAAGCACTTAGTCACCAAACCACATGCATGGCTGCCTAATGTTGCAGCAACTTTTTCAAGAACTAACGCTGCTCATATCTGTTTCTACTATTCTCTACTTCTATTCTACTTAGGCACGGTTGAGGTAACATCAAGATTTATGGCTTTACTTGAATAAATGACAAGTAACAACACTGACAATACAGAATAATCTTGTAAATTAGCAGCAGAAACATAGAACCAAGCAAAGCCAAACTTACCTGAGCTGTGCAAATGTTGCTCGTAGCCTTGTCCCTCCGAATATGCTGTTCTCTAGTCTGCATCGCCATACGAAGAGCAGGCTTCCCAGACGAATCAACACTGAGACCAATAATCCTTCCGGGCATCATCCTCTTGTACTCTTGCGAAGTAGCCAAGAACGCAGCATGAGGACCTCCATACCCCATCGGAACACCAAACCTCTGAGCAGAACCCACCACAATATCCACACCCAACTCACCCGGAGGCTTCAACATCGTCAAAGCCAACAAATCGGACGCCATCACAACCTTCACCCCACTAGCATGCGCGTTCTTAATAAAATCACCATAATCCAAAATCTCACCCTCAGTGCCCGGATACTGAACCAACACCCCACAAACATCCCCCGACTTATAATCAATGTCCTTAACATCCGAAACCACAACCTTCAAATCAAATCCATCCGCCCTAGTCTTACAAACATCAATCGTCTGCGGGTGACAGTTACTCGCAATGACAAAAGTCTTCTTCTTCCCCTTGGAAATGTTATTACACATAGCCATCGCCTCAGCTGCCGCAGTCCCCTCGTCAAGCAACGAGGCGTTGGACATAGGCAAACCGGTTAAATCCGTGATCATGGTCTGATAGTTCAGCAAGGACTCAAGCCGCCCTTGTGAAATCTCAGCCTGATACGGGGTATACTGTGTATACCACCCCGGATTCTCCATGATGTTCCTCAAAATAACCGGTGGCACATAAGTGTTGTAATACCCCATACCAATAAAAGACTTAAAGACCTTATTCTTGGAGGCCAAATCTTGCATATGGCTAAGCATTTGTGCCTCAGTCAATCCAGCATCAAAGACAGGCAACTGCATCTTATCAATTTTAATAGATTTAGGCACAGTGGCATCAATCAAGGAATCAAGACTATTGAACCCCACAAATTCAGCCATTTTGGATTGCTCCTCAGGTGTGGCTGAGTTGTGGCGGCGAGAGAAAGTGTCACTAGGCTTAAGGGCATCAACGGAAATGGATCGAGTTGGGCCAAATTGTGATGAACTTCTTGAATTATTGAAACTAGGGCGATTAAAAACATTCCTGTTACTGCTGTTGTTGCCACCTTGTGCTAAACTTGGGGATAATGAGGAAACGTACCTTGCAGAGGATTTGTGCAATGGCTGCTGCTTGGAATCTGAGACCAGCCGCCTTAGGATAGCCCTGTTGGCTAGTTTTCTTGCACGTTCCATTCTTGTATTGGTTCAAGAATGCAACTTTTGGGAGGTGGTGAAAGGGAGAAGGAGACTGAGAAATGTTAGCAAAACAAAGCTTGATGTTGCTTTGCTTTGGGATGAGTGTGTGCTATGCACTTTGTGATGTTCTTTTTATTGTAAAGATTTCATTTTTATTGATCCATGGTCCTCAGAAAGTGGGTGGTGGTAAAGGGTTGTTGAGGTTACAGTGCTGCCTCTGTCTGTCTATATATATATATATTTTAGTATGAACTGATTCAACTTCATTAAATTTTATAATTTTTATTGGGATATTTGCATCTGACACTCCTTCGAGAATGGGTGAATTACGTGCAGCCTCCATATCCCATTTTATTTCTCACCGCTGACCACTTAAATGTGTATCTACAGACCCTCATTATGCTGATGGGATACTGAATAGATTATGAAGTGGAATAGAAGATCCGATCCGATCCGATATAACATTTTAAAACTATGTCGAGATCGTCGCGGATACTAGTTGTATAAGTAGGTCATCCATTTTAATTTGCAAGGTAGTGTCACGTGTGCCGCTTCTGCTAACTTAGCAATGCATGCTAAGTTAATGCGACAATGGTGTACATTGCTTGTATATTTATGACAATAAGAGTGGTGGTTATTGGTATATCAAGCAACGTATTGTGGCCTTGCTAATGTATCGTCAATATGATGAGAGTGGGCTAAAGGGGGGATGTGGAGAAGGTAGAGGGTTCAAAATTTAATCATAGATTTTTCTTCTTGAACATTTTAATTGTAATTTAAGGTAAATTTTGTCGACTAAGTCTCAGAATTTTGATATTGCTTTTCAACCCTTCCAAGAAAGTTGGGAATCTTTCTCATTCCAGCCACTCCATTCGATTTCTCTCCTCAGCCATTCTCGGAGGGGGTTCGAGTAAACATCATTTTCTTTTCTCCTTTGCAATTAATGCATAATAGTTTTTGAGAAATACTAAAAAAATTGATAGTAGATGTGGTGGTGGGTGATGAGAGGGCAGTGGATGACTGATCACCAACTTGAGGAAATGGACATGAAATCCTTCTAGTTTGATGTCACGTGCAAATCTTGATATTCCAAGACGACATAGAAAAAATGGAAAAAGGAAAGAATCTTTCGTATGTATGTATTTATTATACGTGGAACCAATATCGAATATTTGTGGGTTGAAATTTGCAAATAAATGAATTTGGAAAATGGTTAAGGATTGAGATTCAATGGATTTTTTGTGCCAAAAGAAAAGAAACCACTCTGCAACATACAAAGAAAGAAAAACAAAATGTTGTTGAATGTGTAGATATACTTATATACTAGGAATGAGAGCAGCCACAATCGCTACAACACATCACTGTATCTACAACTTAAAGGTTAAACCATAGTATTAACTTTCAAAAGAACATTAACTAATCATCCAATTTGCTCAAGTTAGTTATTAAGCCCATACAGCAAGTGAAGACATCAATGCTGCCCCAAAGAAGAGAGCAAAATAAGACACAACTTGCAACCTCAAATTGCAGCTCATTCTCTTACTCGTGAAATCGGCTGCTATCAAATCCATTAGAGCAATGTAAACAAGAATTCCAGCAGATATTGCATCGAAGATGCCTTCAATGACCAGAGCTCTAGGGCTGTTGGCATTGTAAATCGAAGATATACCAATCCCAACTGCTATTCCCAAGGGAGTAGTTAAGGCAAAAAAGCATGCCATTAAGGTCGAACGAATCCGAACCTGACCTGCGAGATGCAGCCTCCCAGAGCAAAACCTTTGAATAACTGATGGAATGATAATGCTCCGATCAAGGGACGTACTGTACACGGGCTATGTGAAACTCCGAGGGATAATCCGATTATCACAGAGTGTGAAACTATCCCAAGTTCCAGAACCTGTAAAAAAGGATTTTTCATAAATGCATGAGAAAGTGAAAGAACAAAGAATAGGTACTTTTGACACAATAGGTAATAAGTATCAAGTCATAAGGTAAACCGACTTTTAAACAACTAATGACTCGAGTTTGTTATCAGTTTCTCAACACTGCAGTTTTTACACGTCCTAAAATTAAAGAGCCATAAACCGAATGTTACAGTTATTTATAGGTGTTGCCATTTGCTTCAGAGAGCATTTAACAGCTCACATTGGAGTAGTGAGGTTTAAATCAATATCTTCACTACTTATGTTGATCGAGTTGACTATAGTAGGAGTGTAGGACTAATGTTGTGAGGTTGACAATACACTACTTTTTAGCCATACTATCAATATGGTATAGTAGCAAACTTGAAGAGTAAAGGTGGACTGGCCCATTTGTCAACTTCTACATATTTGGGCGCATATTGATAAGCCTGCTGATAATAAATAATGTAGCAAAGATTATAAATATAAATAAATAAATAATTCATACATGCTCCTTGCATTAGTCACATTGTTCACCAAATCCATATCACAATTGTACCTTGTAATCTGGTTCTTGCAAGGTCCTAGGTGAAGAAAATTTTCCTTCCAGAAAAACCGGCAGAGGGCAATACAATATTACGTACTCTAAACATCCGCTGCAGAAATAAGTGATTTATGATTACATCACAGGTTAACTGACCAAGACAGAAAGCATGTTTACATTATTTATTATTTTATGGTCTTAGCTTCGAGAATATTCATACCAACAAGAGAGCGGGTCCATCCAGTTACTCTAAATAGAGGAGAGTAATTAAAGCCGGAAAATGAAGTTAAATTTTGTTTTACCACCACCAATTACTCAAAATGCACTGATCAAGTATGGATGCTAACTAAACGGCAAAACGCAAGGTGCAAAGTGCTCTTGCAGCTCTGCAGGGATAGGTGGAGGGAGGACATATGCTGTACACAGCCTTACCTTGCATTTAGCACAGGGGCTATTTCCAGGCCTCGAATCCATGACCAACACGTCAGTAAAGAAGCAACTTACTCCTTCAGCAAGGCTCGCCCTCCAAATATTGCTACTTATGTAAGCAGAAAAATCATAATATATAGTATCTGCACCAGCTACTGTGATTGGATTTTCCCATCCCTTAAATAATGATTTAGTTTGTCACTAGAGTTACAGAATTAGGTTTTACCAATTATGCACGTTCATCTTTATGGTTTCTTATGTGAGTTACATTAGTTAAGCTCATAAACAGATATATGTCAGCTCCTCGGAAGTGGCAGGTGGGTTGGTGGGTGTGATGCAAGAAAGTACTATTTCCGGAGCATGTTGGTTCATGTTCGTCAGGAAATCATTGGACATGAAAGTGTTTGTAACCTCTGACAAGAGGTTAAGGTATTATACTAAGAGATATCAAATGAAAAATACTAATGGAGGGAAATAAATAAATAAATCTCTTACTTGCGAAACGACAACTAATGGAATTGCAACACCACAGAATCCTGCAATGAGTATGGCAGCAATAGC
>JAYMSH010000619.1:0-10399 GCA_036897905.1 Aragoa cleefii | reverse complement strand
GAAAGATTAAGAAAGATATTGTGACTAGTATTGGGCTCTGAATTTGAATTTTGAAGGTGGAATCTAGATAGGATGTGAGCGTAAAATCAAACGCGTACATGAACGTCGTAAAGCGTTTAAATAATTATAATTAAATTATTTTATATAATATTAATATGATTCATATTTTCCATAAAAATATTTTTATGATAGAAAGTGATTAAAAAATAATTAAAATATGCTATAATAATACGATAAATAGACACGTTAAATTGTGTTAAATTTTTTAAAATAAATACATAAATTAAAGTGCTTCAATTAAACACTTTTCAATTTTATGTATTTTTTCGAAGATCCCGAGTTTCACCAAATAGTATAGAAAAGATAAGTTTCCAACACTTTATGCTTTCCCCCCATTTTTTTTTTCTGCAAACTAAAAGGAGTCTTAATTTTTTTAATTTAAAATGTTAGTTTCATTTAAAAGTTTAGATTTACCACATACGTGACATAACATCATGGAATCCTAACAACGTTTCACCATCGCACTAAACTTTTTTTATCGTTCAAAAAATAGCACACTACGTTATTAAATCGCACTGCATTTTTTAGAATTTATCGTTCTAAAAATAGCACACTACATTATTAAAATGGACCTCATGTTTATATATGTCTGAATCGTGTGATACGGAAAGATTTGCAATATGAATGTCAAACTACAAATTTATGGAATCAAGATTTTATATGGAAATTGACATGTTAAGAAAAATAAATGTTATTAAGTTCTTCAAATATAAGGGGAATGAGTCTAACTAATTTGAAATGTAGTAGTAGTAGTAGTAGTAGTAGTATCCATTTTGCGTTGTTGACCTAACATTGAAAAAGAAAAGCTGACCATCTTTGCACAAACCAATATTCTTATTTGGAGCAGATCCACTATCTCATTCCATTCCATCCATGGTGCAGTGCAGGAGTGTGTAATACGTTAGTGATTATGATCGATTAGTTATTCACAAAACGTGTTCTTGATCTAAATAACCTTCTGTTGCTAATAGTCAGCTCTCCAGAAATGCTCTATGCTACATATTTAACATTCGATATCCTTAATCGTTCGGTACAAGATTGCATTGATTGTTAACAACACAAAGACTGACAATAAAAAGATGGTTCGAGATATCAGAGTTATCGCCACCTATTTCTTTCGCTCCAGATCAAATCAAAACTCGACGGATCACCCCCTATCTACCAGGGCAACCAAAAGTTGGACCCAACTATTCACACCCACTCTTAAACTTAAAGATCAGTAAGCATTCATCAGACCTAGTAAGTTACTAAGCAAGACTTCAACAAAAGAACATAGAGCCAGCAACTTTTTCGTGTAGCCTGGGGAGATCAGGAACAGGTATGTTACCAGCTGATGTCAAGCTCTGCTGTCCAGACGAGGTGTCAGAAGCATCTTCAAACTTCATGAATTGGCCTATTTGTTGGGCTGCAAGATGTGCATAGCACACTGGCGCAACTGCAAAGAGCAAATGCAATAGTGTGAAACAATTCGACTTTTATGCAACTTATCTCTAGTGGTGCTCTGCAGCAACTTTCTCTTGAGTGCAATCGATAGATGATTCATGACTCTTGCTTAAAGTAGAAAGAGTAGACGTTTCAGACACTGTTTCTTAAGTATAACTTTTCCAATTAGTTCTAGAAATAATTGCAAGAGTTTTGTTGCAGACACTTCAAACCAGTTTTCAACTCCAAGGGCATGTAACTACTTAACAAAAACTTGATGGAAAGCCAACCACTAATCATTATGTCAAAAAGTGTGAAAACTGAACACACCTATGGATACTGCACTAGTACTTTGATATCTGCAGAAAGGATAAAAAGGATAGGCATATATTAGTAAAGTTAAGACACTCCACTAAGAGAACAGAAAACAAAAAAACGTGGGAAAGCTTACACATATGATAGTGAATGGATCAAATTTTGAAGATCGTCCGGAGAGAATCCAATCTCATCAAGCAACACATGGTAATGGGCAGGCCGAGAAGTACCCTGCCATTCAGAGCATTATTGTATCACTTTTCCATCAGTTGACGTAAAAAAAGTAGAGGGAGCTATGAGATCGAGGAGAATTTATACTGAAGATACGAGGAAAGGCAGCCATTAACTTACTATCATCCCCGCATGAGCACACATATAGAAATCATAGTTTCTAGGATGAACGATTTTGGTGTCCACAACAGTACCTGCATGGGAAAGAATTTGAGTTCCAAGTTGCTCAAATTAACTAGTATAGTAGAATCAAGGAAAATAAACAGACCCGCAGGAACATTTTCGGAACCAGAAGCTTGAAATAGCTTGGTATGATGATTTTTCTGAGCCACTATTACTATGAACTTTGGAATATCAGACTCGCCAAGATACTGATAAGCCTGCCAAAGTAATACTTCAGTATCTCAAACTGTACCAGAATAATGAAAAATTCCAGGGTAAAGTGGAAAGAATGCAAGCAAATTTAGGTTTCTCATACAGTTGCTGCCCAGTATATATGGATATGCTTCCAATTATACGCATGGAATTCAAATGTAGAGAACAAGAACAAAATCCAAATGGGCATAAATAAGTTCAGTACAAAATCAGAGAAAGCGAAGGTACCTTGATCATTTGATCAAGTTCAATGTTCATAACCTGTGCAAACTGGGACTCGCTTACACCATCCCTGGACAAAAAGTTCAGATCTATTTAGAATTGAAATGCAACATATGTGAAGTCAAATTAAAAGTGTGCATGAAATGGTTGATCGTATTTATAGTAAAGGCTATAACTCAATAATGATTTCACAAGCTGATCATGTTAGGACAATAAAGGGAACATGGTTGATGAGGTTACCAGTGGCATGATTGATAATATAAGAATGACTATGGCCAAAGATATGTCAGATATAGCATCAAGATGAAAGAGAAATGCAATTATTCAAACTCAATTCAAAGGATACTCATATTCGAGTGTTACAATGCTGGATTGAATCCCACAGAATCACAACGATGTCAGGAGAATGATTATTTTATAAGTTAAGTCAAGCAATATGCGCCATAGCATGTCCGTATTATTGCATAACAAATAAAGTTTCGAATGAACCCACACACCAACCACAGGACATTTTAGAAAATAGCTTAGCAAAAATTATCATTCCTACAAAACTTAAGCAATGAAGCAGGTGAATTACCTTCAACAATAAATTCAGGGAAATTAAATTAAACACATAAGATAAAAGAACATGCAGCAAAAAACAGACTTGTTGTCTTCTACATAATACCAGCAAATGTATGCGTACACAATACATCACGTTTAAGCATGGAACCTAAGCAGTAATGCAATAGAAATTACACAGCTACGTTATGCTTGAGTCTTGCCTGAAAACAATAATTTGAGTTGGTTTTCTCCCGTTACTGGTTTTGAAGAAATCTATCAGCAGTTCCCTGAAGAACGTAAGTAATGGTGTTCCTTAAATATTTGGCAGAATTACAAGCTTGTTTACAAGATCAATACTACTGAAAGAATAGTTTTCCCGTAAAACACCTCATAATACCATCATCCTCCCCATTCGCGAGGGGCTTGTACAAAGACTCGATCATCTCCACCTTCGGAGATTGGGTTCGCACAGCTGCCCTGTATCTAGATATCAAAGGCCAACTTCGAGATCCAACAACCTTAAACAGATGAAAAATTTAATGAATCCCCAACGTATATTCATGTTAAAACCGGCGGCCAGCAGAGTAGCGCAGAAAGATCTGCAAACAGCAGACTTACAGCAGCAATGGATGGAATATCAGATCGACCAGGAGGGCCGTGGGAGACATCCATTCCCAAAATCATGGTAGGATTGTCTTGAATCAGTGGAATCCGAACAGAATTTTCTATTGCTAACAATGAGTTCATCCCACCGAGCTGCACAAATGAAATGGTAAAAAGTTACTACTATCACTATTTTGAAAATTACAAGCAGAGTACTCTTCAAAGGTTAGCTCATTACCTTGGTATTTATTTTGAGAAGTACATTAGTCAGGTACTGGTCATTAATTTTGACTGGAGAAATGCACTGGGTCACAATTCCCAAGTTACTCAGACATTTCCTTTTCCAGGGACCTACAGGTTAATATAGAGTTCTTTAATGTTAACTTGACCAAATTGTTCTAGTTAAATTCTGCAGGCATCGAAAGTTGGAGCAAAATTACCATATATGTCGGAGTTTTTTCGTTCTGGCAGAACACAAAGCAGGAATTCTGGACGGCCAGGGAGCTTAGACATCATTTGTTCAAGCATCCTCTCCACACGTATCACAGGGCTAGCTCTTCTACACTGGTGATCTTCCTCGATTATAACCTGTGGTCGCTCCATATGCTATGCAAGAAAACAGCAGAAATCTAAACATGGGCTTCTGAATAAATAATTATACAGAAGAATAGCATATAGCATACAATGCCCTTGTTCCTTCCAGTGCTGATGAGCTCTCGCGATAGATAGCTAGTATCACAACGTGCAGAGAAGTTGACAAGAGCCCAGCGCTCTATCTTGGTGGGTTTCAACAGTTGCTTCATAAGATCAAAATTGAATCTATGTCAAATTATATCTAACAAGAACTCATGTTATCTAGAGATTTTGTTAATAAGGCAAATAAATTTGGATAAACTGTTGTTGATTTGCAACTAAAATAAGTACTAAAATAGAAAAACAAAATTGAATACCTTCTTCATGAAGTTCCATCGGCCATTACGGGGTAAGCAATCTTCCCCGTTGCCAATCTTCAACTGTTACATGGAAGAAAATTAGAATTGAATTATCCTGAGTTGTAATAATCTAATGCTAGGATAATAACTGAAGAGGAAGTAACTACCTTTGGTGCATCAAGAACACGTCCTTCTATTTGGGTAAGCTGCTTCTCAATTGAAATGCCACTGGCGGCAAGGAGTGGATCGTCATCATAGCGATAGTTACTCATTCCTTGAAAAAAAATTAAGAGAGCTAAAACTACAACCTAAGAGAAGGCAAGTCAAGGCTAATAAAAGGCACTAGGTTGGAAAAAGTACATCAGTTACGACACGAATTTTCTCCTGAGGTTTCTGCCTTGATTTTTCAACTACTGATGCTTTCTGTATTCCCGACAATGCTTTTGTGTATCTTTGAAGAGACACTAGGGAACAAAGCTTAATTGAAGAAAGAAAGAGGAAATTAGATTAGCAGCTTTAAAGTTCCTGAGAACGCTAAATATAAAAATCTGTACCTCTAGTGGCAGATAGTTTGGTCGTTTCAGTTTCCCAACATCAAGGCATGGCATGTAAGCTGAAGTTCTAAGTTCTATTTTGCGGTGCTTAACAAAATAGTCAAACACAGTAATCTCCACAGTCTCCCCTTCCTCTTTAGCACTTTCACCAGATTTCACTTTCAGTGGAAAACTGAAAAAACACGTCGATTTCAGAATTCTAGCATTAAAAAAAATAAAATAAAAAGTGAAGGGGGCAGAATGAGGAAGAAAGAAAAAAAGACAAATAACTCCACAAGAGAATGCTTCACTTACAACAACTGAATGCAAGGTTTATCACTAAGCCCTAAGACTTTGAACTCCATATTACTATGCCTGGCCTTAACCCTCAGATTCTTGAGCATCTTTTTGGCCTGTTTTTCAGTCTCGGAACAATGAACAAACAGAACCAAAAGATTGTACCAGCAAAGCTACAGAGTGCAGTTGGTGACACGCACCTTTGCCCAGTCAATACTGCGAGCATCCTTCAAATTCTGGTTTTCCAGAAGAAAATCGAGAACAGGCCCCGGTTTCAAGATCATGGTTGTAGATACATCTGAAAGAAGAACAGTTGAGTAGCACTGCATGTCAGATGTATAAAGTGAGATAGCAAAATGTAGGATGAAAATCAAGTTGAACTATACACACCCATATTAAGAGATAAGCCGCCATGTGTTGGACGAAAGCTGGAATGTAATCCCCTCACACCTGTCACACCTCCTCCAACATCAGTGAACATTCTCGAGTCGTCATGAAATGATGATTGTCGAACCAATAGGCACCCTCTTCATCCCGTACTCACTGTTAGATACAAGTTTGCAGAAGCTGCTGAAATTCAGCTAAGTAGTAGTTTCGTTTACCTGTTAGCAGCTTGCTGTCTCAATGTGATGTCTAAAACCCTAAGAGCATCTTGAACTTTTTCTTGGTCAGCTCCTTGAAGGGCAAAACATACGGCTTTCAATGGTATTTTAGCAGCATAACTGATCTCTACTTTAAATGAATTCGACTGTAGAGAGTGTTTTGTCCTCTTTCCAGGCTCATTTGGATTTTCATCATGAGAAGGGTTCCCATGACTGCAGAATGGAGATATTTATATGAGTTTAGGCAGCAACAGCAAAAGAGTGTATATATTTATATATATTTACAAGTTTCACTTATAAGTCACCTCTTGGAAATAGATTCCTCAAGAACCACTGTAAATTCCAGATTATTCTGTGGTAAAGGCCCCACCGTATACAGACTCCTTTCCCCATCATATGCAAATCTCTTGCCAGAAAGCTCAGAATAGTATGCTTGGTGGAGTTTATCAGTTATTTTCCTCCCAATTCTCTTGCAGTCAACAGCCCTATTATCCTCAGAACTAATGGAGACCTGCAAGTGAAAAACGATTACCATGTATTCATGATCTAAGTTATAAACTTGAAAAGATTATGGTAATATATTGTACGCTGTATTGGTAAAATATCTCCTCGGGACTTCGGATGGAAACTTTAAAGTGATTTGCAAGCAAAGAGATTGGTCTGCCAGAAGTCCCAATGCCCTGCCGGGTAATTATAGACCTCTTTGATGCTTCTACTCCATCAACCTTTACATCTGGTGGCATGGTAGGTGAGGCTGGAGGAAGGGACTGGGACTCAGCCCTTTCAGTACCAGCTTCATCCATTGCTAAAATGAATGAACAATTAGAAACAATTAGTCCAATTGTAAGCATAGCGTCATTCTAGGAAATAATAATATCAAGGAAACAAAATAAGGAACATCAATGTGCAACATCTGGCTAGAATAAGTATATCACGAGATGATGTTCGTTGTGGAATTGAAAATGATGTGTACTGAAAACAGACTTACACGTATCAAGTGCATAACCATTGAATCAGGTGAATGAACAAGACATTGGCATAACCTAAACATTCTATAGAGTTGCATGATAACGATTAACGACAGTACATCCGAATCAACAGATGCATAGCCACTTAATCAGCATAATAAAACAGTCATGTAAATTGTTGACAGGACCTAAAGGAAAACCAGATGTAACCAATAACATAGTGGGGAATAGGTGGTGATCAATCCAACACCACCTGGGGTATCAGTCTAACTAAAGCCAAGATAAATAAAGTATAAAGCAAGAACAAGGCAAAGCCCAAGCTGAAAACTGAAAAACTATAAGTCCAGCTCGGAGAGCTAGTATAAGTTTGATTTCGACTATGTGCAAACAACAAGTCGGGGTTTAACTAATGATCAGCCCCTAAACCCTCTCTCACGGGTCACATGTCCCATAGGGTGTAATTAATCATACAAAAGTTAGTACAATACCTCCACACACAAAAATAAATAAACAAATATTTAAAAAAAATGGAATTTCAAAAAATAAGTCACCTTAGTACAAAAACGCACAATAGTCCCAAGAACATCGATAGGTACATGAAATACCGATAATTAGCCCAAAATAACAACAGGAGATGAAAAACAAGAGAAATCAAAAAAATAAAACCTAAAACAGCACAAATCATTGTAATGCTCCACAGGAGATGAACTGAGCAACAAGCAAAAGTAAATGCATGGACGAACGCACATAGAGAGCCAATGTATCTACAATTTTGCCTCTTTTTGCAGAAAATGGAAAGGAAATGAAGAAACAATCTGAGAAACAGTAATTGGGAAACCTTCTTAAACGATTGCGAGAAGAGATTGAGAATTGTGTTCAGCACAGGCACTGAGAGAGCGATTCCTCTTTCTGGCAGCGGCTACATACAGTCGTAGAGAGAGAGAGTCAGAGTTTTAGAGAGAGAATGGAGGGAAAAGAAAGTGAAAGACTCCTTTTTTTCCTATTTTGGTGATTTTCTGCTGCTGCGCGTTACTGCTGCAAAGAATTGCAATCAGCATCACGGCCGTTCGATTTGATTTAGACAACTTTTTGAAAATAACAACTACTCCCTCAATCCCGAAAAACTAATCCGATATTTCATTTTAATCCGTTCCGGAGAACTAATCCGGTTACTTAAAATGACAAAAACAACAAAACTAAAAACCACCATTTTCTACATATTTACTAATATTGTCACTCCTTATTTATACACTTTTTCTCACTCCCAATTTTACTCCTCATTTTACTCTCTATTTTACCCATCATTTTTTGCATTTTCTTAAAAACTGTGTCCAAATATCCCGGACAAATTCTCCGGGACGGAGGGAGTAGGATTCGGTGATCAGAAATTGAGAAAATGACTGAACTATTGATAATAATTTTATATATAATATTCAGATATTCAAATTATATCAATACTCACTTATTTCTTTTAATCACAAAATAGTATTCAATTATTCAAATTTGAACAAAAATTTATACTTCACCACCAAAATTCGTAAAAATATAAAAAAATTCCATTTTTATACTGAAGTTGACTAAATATAACCATAGAATAACATTCATTCTATATTGGAGTTTTTCCCCCAATGTTTACGTCCACCAATTTGAAAATTAGGGTCATAAATTCTCATAATCCAAAGTAAAGAAAAAGGATTTTAAAGATGGATTAGATGTCATTTATCATTTTTAGAGTAGTATTAAAATGGAAGATTCGCATGTTTTATATTTTTCGATAAGATTTTGGTGGTGGAGTTTCATGTTTGATTAGTCGAATAATTGAGTACTACATAAGAATAAGTAAGTATCAAATATAATACAACTTAAATAAGTGAGTATTATATGTGAAATTAACTATGTATAGACGAGCTTTGACCATGACCCCTCAGCTAGTCCAATCAATACATGGCCTTCAAATTTCCCCAACAAAAGAGACCTACTTACTTCAACTTTGGGTAGAAGGGAGGTCAAGGCTTTCCTCTCACCACTCTTTCCACGACAGTGTCAGTATCTTAGCTAGGTGATACGCGTTGCGAAAGCATTGGTATACGATATGATTGAGTTGAAAAAATATTAAAATAATAAAAAGGTGAAAATAAGTCATACAGGATTTACGTGGAAAACTTTTAAGTCAAAAATTATTCGGTACGGAGGGGGGCACTTTTAAGTCAAAAGTTACTCGGAATGGAGGGGCAGTAGTTTTCACAGTACCATATGGTGAAGGAGTATTTGTCTTCAACTACTTTTCTAGTGTAACTTGTTTCACTCCTCTGCTTCATTGGTTTGCCAGGATGATGGTGTGAGCGGAGGATTTCGTTAAGCCTTGCTTGATAGGGGTCGTGGATGTGTTCAATGTTATGCTCGTGTATCAATGATTTTTATCTTCATTTCATTTGTTGTATGTGTGATTGTGTTTTGTAACATGAACTGAAATATGGTGTTAGAATGAACGGGTGTGATCATAGTCCTGTGAATATTGAACCTACTTGGAACATATGGCAGAGGAATTGGAACGGACAACCTGTCATAAAATGACTCATTAGAAGTAGGGCATCAGCAAAGAAGAGGTGTGATTACTTTGTGCTGGTGCCAGCGACCAGACTCGGCATTGAATTCCGAAGAAGATGCAGAGTTATGACTTTAGTAATCATTTTAAAAGTTGTACTGTTGCGAAGGACATGAACTTCGTGATATATAGCAGAAGTGCTGGCTTATTCGAATGAGACGAATGTCTGGAAAAGGGAAGTATCTGAACGACTGCACCTACGGTAGTGCTCGAGAAGAAAGTCGAGAAAGAATCAAAGGCATGTTGGCAACTCATGCACTTGAAGAGCTTTATACCGGAAAGAAAAGACGGATTGTTGATCCAACTAGGAAGATTTGACCCTCTGTAATATAGTAAATTCAATACTTTGATGCCGAATGGGGTTGCAGACACTCTAGTACCTCAGCTTCCATAATAAGATTCTTGTTCCTTGATCCCAATGCCAATTCCAGCTTTTCTATGTTTTTCTTTTTGTGCATTGCAGCTTCCTATACTTCATTTGAACTTAACACATTTTCAAGTCCCACATGAAAAAAATGAACCTGTAATATTGTCCAAGTTTTTAAGTTCTCTTATGCCGCAACCATCTTTCCTTCCCATGATGAAAGAATGCAAATATCCTTGACTGCCTTGATTTTGTCAAGGAAATGGATGTAAACATCGAAGGCCTTAAACATCTTTGAGTCGCCTCCGACTCAACATTTACAACCCC
>JAYMSH010000618.1:0-10399 GCA_036897905.1 Aragoa cleefii | reverse complement strand
AGTTGCTGTGCTCAAGGGAAATCTCGGAGCTATTCGATCAATCCGTTTCACATCTGATGGGAAGTTCATGGCAATGGCTGAGCCAGCCGATTTTGTTCACGTGTATGATGTAAAGAATAACTACGACAAAGAACAAGAGATCGACTTTTTCGGCGAGATCTCTGGACTCTCTTTCAGTCCTGACACTGAATCCCTCTTCATTGGTGTGTGGGATCGAACTTATGGTAGCCTCCTTCAGTACAACCGATGCAGAAGCTATTCATACTTGGACTCTCTATAGTGAATCACTTGGTTTTTATTGTTGGAACTTGGAAAGAAACACTAGTGACATCCCTCTGGTTACCTGCCTGCCTGGCATCGTGGTACACATTTTTGGTCTGAATGTTGTGTCTTCAATAATGCTAGTCATGGCAGAGAAGTGAAATGTAAGAAGCCTCGTGTGCGAGATGCAGCTGCAAGGGAAGAATTACTATCTCAGCGCAAGGGGTTGATTTTTTGTGGAAATGTCACTTGATGCTGTGTATATTAATCTCTGTAACTGTCTGTACCATTATCAAGGATTGTGTGGTTAATAGGATACGGATTACCGACTGCCTTCCATCACTTTCACTGTTTATATCCATATAACCGTGCTTTGAAGTTGAAGAGTTGAATAAGAAGTGCTTGGCTTTCCTATAAAACCTAACAATTATCTTGAGGTATTATCAGCAGGGAACTCGACTGATGCAACATGTTCCAGGTTTGATAGTGTTTGGATTTGTTTTCGTTCCATTTGTTAGGTGTTTTTGATTGATATGTTGATGCAAGTTCGATTTATTTTGTTTAATTGCTTGTTAATAGGTGTCGATTAACACATTTGAATGTTGAAAATGTTCGAAGCTTAAATTGACAGGTGTTGGGTTATATTTTTGACGTCTGGTTGTGCGAAACAGTGTGGAATTCAACTGCTAGTGTAAAACGAAGAGTGCATAATGTAACTTACAGATTTCTGCATTAAATCATATTATTAGCTCTTTCATCAAGTATAGATTGAGAAGAAGAGGAGAAAAGGAGGAAAGATCACCATTAAACACCAGGTTTGATGTACAGACTCGATTCTATCCTGATGTATCACATTGAAAAGGTACAGACACGATCTCGCTGCAGCGAATATCGTTTACGACCTCAGGTTATGACCTCAGATTGCCGACACCCGGCTACCTACACGCTAGTAGGCGCAAGGTACGACAGCCCTTCTAATTGGTGTTTGCTCAGTTTCGCACGTCTGATGGCTCTATCAGCATGTACTCACCCATACTGTTTAGAATGCTCTCTTCTTCTTCCTGTAGCTGATTCATACAATCTTCAAACGCGGCCACCAGTTCTCCACTAAAAACAGAAACCCCTCCTCTTTCCGGACGAGGAACCTTACCGTTATAGCTTCCGAATTTAGGTGTAACATATGTTCCAGGAGATTAAACTTGCCCCTCAACATGAATCCACTGCCTCACTCTCCCAATCGCTGGGAACTCTATACTCGGAACATCAAGTGATTTTAGCACTTTTGCTACGTCCTTCCGTTTCCCTCCCTTTACATGCTCTTTAACAACTTTCCGGTCCAAATTTTCCAAATCTCTTAACGAACCGCTACGCTCATATTCCACAGTACCGGACTTATGAATTCTCTTCATAAAGGCGTTGTACTCCACCGTGTGAAAGCTTGTGGAGCCTGACAGGCTCTTATCTCTCCCTGGAAATCTCTCACCGCAAACTTCTACGGTGAATCTTTGATGGCACGATTGCACTAGGGTTCAACAAGGTATATCTTTTCGTTGTTATTCTGCCCGTTTATGTGTGAAATTGGTTCGAGCTTCTACGATGTCTCACTTACTGAGGCACCGACTCTCCATCTCCCTTCTCCTCTTTGTTCGCGACTCGATACTAGGAACGACAATCACAAAGCGATCCCCTAGGCACGCCTCCTTCTTGATTTCCTCCCTGCGGGGTTCTGTATGAAAGAGGTCTTTGCAATATCAAATTCAGTGTCCTGCTGGTTTACCTTTTTAATTCTTGATTGACGGAGAAATTGCTCATTCTTTTTTGTGAATACTGATTGTAGTCTTTTGCCTGTGTAAAAGTTTCAAGAATTACACTTTTTTCTCTAGATTCTATCCGTTTCTTCTTTTTTTCCCATTATTTAAACATGCTCTGATTGTTAAGTTGGATGAACTGGTGGCATCATGCTCAAGAATTTCTTGAATACGTTCTTATATATTTCGTAGTTACTCTGCATCGCATAACGCATTGTGCAAGGATTGTGCGATGGTCTCAGTTAGTCCATGTTTTGATTGTGGTTCGCGATAATATGTTCTTTATCCTATATGAGGCTTTGTTGCCTAATTTCCGGTATCCATGGAAATTATCATTGTACCCTTTGTGGATGTGGAATGAATTGAATGTTTTGTTAATGTATGAATTAAACTGTCAGAGCCGATTCATTTTCTTCTTCTTCAACTCTTGCCCTGCCTTGGAGGATCTAAATAAATGAATCGAAACTTTCGTATCCCACGTGTGTTCTATGGAGACTTCCCTATCTCTGCTAATATATTCTACATTTCTGGCTCATGTTGCTCATCGTAGGTTGGATCTGTATTTAGGACTTAAAGTACGACTCCGATGATGTAAAAGAAGTGGAATTAATAAATGATTGCAAAGCTTGAATTATAGGTGATGTTTCAATCTACAAGAATGACGGTGACTGCATTTGGTATGCTGCTTCTTGCTTTTCGTTTGAGTTTCGACTTGACTCACATTTATAATTTTGGATTTCGCAACTAGAATGAGGTATTGTGCATCAAGTTAATTATCTTTAGAATGGATTTTGTAAATGAAGTTAAGTCAGATTTACGTGAAACTTATGCTGGTGATGATTGAAATTTAAGTACTGATCTACGGTCGGATAAGTTATTACAATATACATGAAATGTTGGTTTATTATTTTCAAAATCTTTTCTCAACCTGTACTGAAAAGGTGGGGTTTTTATTTTCAATTAAGAATCTGATGTTGGGTATTCGTTTACGGTTAAATTGGCTATTGGTTTTGGTTTTGTTGTTGTTTTTCTTTTAGGGTTTTGTAACTAGAACCCAAATTCTGGGATTTCATTGTGTTGTTTGTAATTTGTATGATGTCTATGCTGTTAGTTGAATTTCTGAAGCTCGTAAGGAAACTGACCGGGTGGGTGAGGTGCTTTAGTCATATGGTTTCAGGATTATGTTGGCTAGCACAATTCTTTCGTGTCGATTTAGGATGTAATTTGATTCCTATCCGCGTTCTGGTGTGATACTATATTCTTATTGTAATGTTATTAGTTTGAGTATGAAGTTGCTTTTCACAACTTCTTATACCTGGTGCAAGTTAATCAGTTGTTACCTTAGTGTCATTCGGAAAAGCAAAAGGATGAACTATGTTACAACATAGCCTAGATAAAATTGGGTACGATCTTCGTATGCATTTTTGGATTATGATTATGTCCCTCTGATTTGGATATTAAAATTATGCTATAGTTTTCTTATATAGCTATTAAGTGCTAACGTTTTATTGGATTTTTACAAGACAGTCTATAATATAGAATTGAACATTCAAATTCACTATGCTGGTGGTGGAAGAAGTTTATTTGACTACTTCATTCTCTTATAGTGTCTATTGTTCTATTCATTTCCTGACCATAGTCTGCTGGAATTATATTTCTTACTGATTTTTCTGGTTTCAGTTAGTTCTTACTGATATAAGGGGGGTGTAACATACTCGAATTTTCCATTTCTTATACTTGATTCTTCAACTGCATCATGGATTTACATGTGTGTTAGCTGTATACAAGGGACAACGCATTTTCTGTGTATGCAGGAGTGTGCAATTAGGGATATGCAACCAGACATTAGCTGATAAGCACACTTACTTAAATGCATCCAGGACTTGCATCACACTTATTGTAAGAGCCTCGTTTGTTGTTCAACAGATCGGAGAAAGGGAAGAGTTCTTCCCATGCCCTGAACAAGGGGTACCACTATGGTGGGGTCTACAGGATTGATAAATGTTGGAGAAAATCTGGAAAATAGGGGACACTTTTCTGCTAATCTTGATTTCTCTGTTCGAGAAGATTTTGCTGCTTTAGGTTTACTGTTCAATTTTTGTTTCCTGCATCAGGGGTTTAAGGTCTACAGATACCTATTCGTCAGATGCGACAACGAGCCTGCACCATGAACAAGATTTTGGTTTTGTTTCTTATAAATACTTGACATACCAGGATAATTGTTTAAACATTTATCACCATTTTATCTCAGTGATTAACATGGATATCGGCCAAGACAGCTGCCCGCCATTCCCGAGCCTGCACCATGATGTGAGTATTCTCTTCAATCTTTAAATGCAACATCAAATCACAAAATTGTCCTCTGTCAATAAATTTTGCATAGAATTATGTATTATGGTACTACCATAGTTGTGCCTAGAAAAATTATGTTCACATGGTCCGTATCAAGGCGTAGTATCTGGTATTTGTGCTATGGGATATAGCACGCGTTTTTCATAAATTATGTTGTAAATATCTTCCATGACTATTTCTCGTATTGATGTGTAATTTTAATTTTAATTTCAGGCGGAAGAAGGTTGCTGGAAATGGAGAAGGCCACCGCCCGCAAGTGAAGAAAAGGTTGTCAATGTCAACCCCGAGGAGAGAGGTTGCCAGGAAAGTCATACGAAAAGTGCAAATTTTTTTATTAACAGAGAAGATATTGAACGGTATGAACACCGCTACACATAATTAGCTCATATTTAGAATATATAAACCAGGAACATATTTAGCACATAATATAAACTTTTTCTTTGTAATAACTCACATTGTTTGGTTCTGTACTTTGTTAGCTCTCATTGTTATCCTTACATGTAACTTCAAACTGTGTAGTTTAGCGTCATTTGTAACATTAAGCTACTTGTTTGTTAGACGTTTAAGTTCTTCGGTAAACTCCTTGTAACTATGTAAATGGTGAAGAGTTCAGCTGCCTTATCTGTGAGAATGCGATGAACATTCCCCTCACCACTCCTTGTGCTCATAACTATTGTAAGGCTTGTCTTGAAATGCTCTCGCTGAACAAGCATTTGAAAAAGAAAGGACGTGTCAAAATGGGCGTAGACAGCTACGTTTCACATAAAAATCTCATGAAATGCCCTTCCTACCCAACCAATCTTTCTGAATTTCTTCAAATTCCTCGAGTACTTCAAATTTCAGAAGCATGTTATGATTTATGTACCTTGTACACGATTTCTACATGAATCAATTCGTTATTATTAAGCTTTACTCGCTTGAAGCAGCGCAATACATGTGCTTCCAGGCTATTGTCATGTAGAATGGTGCGCAATATAGCATGGCCCAGGAAAGACATTTCAGAAACGGCGCTTATCGATAACACTCCATTCTTTGCGCTTCGGTGAGATTAATATATTAACTTGATTTTTATTCGATTTAGTTGTTATGTTAAACTCCAAATCAATGTAGAATTTCTTCTTATAACATAGGTAAATAGAGAGTTCGTGGAGGTGATAAAGAGATTGCAAGGTGACCTGAAAGCAGAAAGCGAGAAAGAGGAAGCTTATGGTAACGAGAACAGTACGGATGAAGTAGCTGATGACCACCATGAAAGTGGTTCGAGGAGAAACAGTTGTTCATTGGAGCTTGTGAACAAGGAGGATGCTGATAAACTAATAGTGAGGGTGGAGAAATAAGATTCGGAGAAAGCAAGCTTTCAGTTGAAACAAATGCTGATAGATAATAAACGAGATTCATGAAATAGTGGAGATTAGAAATGCTTCATTTATTGCGTAAGTTTTATAAAATCATGGTAATGCAACTTTCACAGTTAAAATGCTCCAGAACAGAGTTGTGATTAATGCCTTTGTTTTGCGAAAACTTGTATTATTGAAATGTTTCGTGGTTCGTGGCTAGAACTTGAGAGTCACCTCTCATATGTCCTATATTGGTTGCATTTCATTTAGCAGCGTGAAATGAAAGTGCACAATTAATACTCATCATGACATAAGTTAACTTGGATGATGGAATCAAGAAAAACTTTTATTTGCGGCGACACAGCTTGATATTGATCGACAAGGCAAAATGAAATTGACCGAACAACAAGCATGGGCAAAACATATCAGCTTCAAAAGTCAATCCGAAATAATTGAAAGGTGAAACGTGATGACTATAAGTTTGTTTTTTAGGACCAAAGTGATTTCATCAAGGCAGAGGTGATCAAGTGTGATAATGTGGATAGAGTTATACCTTCTTCGAAAGAGTAAGCAAAGACTGTTTGAAAAGCTTCAAAGGGATTGAATGTCTTTGAAAGTTTATGCGTGCATCGAGATGATTTGCTTCCAATGGTTCATGACCATCATATTCTTATTATTGTTGGAGGGATAAGACGACGTAGATTCCTTAGCATCTTTACGAGGCCGGCTATACTAAAAAAGAAAACAAAAAACAGAGAGAAGATATGATGCACGCGGAGTGGACAACAATCTCTTGTATATTCTAAAAACTTCGAGTTTATGTGGATCAAGACATCAATCACAAGAACCAACAAATCTATAAGTTGGTGCTTTGCCATAAATCAGGTACAAACTACCTCCTCCTTAAGACAAAAGCACTATCTTGTCCAAAACCCTCTACGCCATAACTATATTTTCAACTAATATTGTATATTGAAAAATAATGGTTTCGTTTAAATACCTGGGCACTGCGCTTTGCTCAGTGATTTAATGCTAGTATAGATAATATTGAGTTATAAATGTGCTTTAATGAATTCTATTTTGATAAGTTTGTCCTTTCCTCTACTGAAATCTTATTAAGTAATTACAAGAGCAATCAACACGCTCACTATCATGAAAAGTGATCTTCAATCTTCTTATTTGTCAAGAACTCCAAAGTACTTAAGTTTTTTTTCCAACAATTTTTTTCCTTATTCCTTAATCTTCAATCTCCAAGAGGGATCAGAACTCAGAAAGTAATGACCAAGATGCGCAGACATTGCCATTGTTACAAATGTGGTTCAGCATGTGAGTTATCTGTCTACTTTTTCATTCTGAAATAGTTGCTTCAAGGTGTGTTTAAAGAATGGACATGTTTATTGTAGATCTCTTTCCTTGCTGAAAATCTACTTGGAGATTTCATTTTATGCTTCATGACTTTATGTCGAGCTCTAGAAATGATTCATCTGTATAATACCTTGTACTTGTATTATATATTTTATTTGTACTTGTATTATATGTGTGTAAGTGGTGGATCTGTAAATTCTACAATCAGGATCAATTGTATTTAACTTGACATCAAATATATTCGTACTTGGATCTTAACCGTTAGATTGACTTAATTGCATCTGAACCATTAATTAATTTATATGAAGGTACAACCATTTTGAATGAGAAACTATCAACTAATCAGTCAATGACATATTCATCCTTATTAACTGACAATAATGACAAGAAAATGGAACTGAACAAGGAAAAGAAAAACAAATCAAACGACTTCTTCCCTTCTCTTCTAATAGAAGACTTCTACAATTTCTCTAGGAGGAAACATCCCAAAACAATAGATCCGGAGCATTTATTCTTGAACATCTCTTTAGGATTTTAGGCATCCATAGAGAGATTAGTTAATGGGTTGCACATAAGTTTATTGGTTTTCTTAAAAGGATAAGTGTCTGTTTGTTCTTAACTTGTTCATTTTTATTAAATGTTAAATACTTTATTTTTACTTTTTTATGGCTATTTTAACTTATACTTCAACTAATGGTTCAAATTTAATTAGATTAATTTTTATGGCTGAGAAGTTACGTGCAAGTATACCTGATGTTAGGTTAGTACAAAAGGATCTTATGCTGGAATTTTTCCTGTTTTATGTGTGTCACTTGTGTGTAGATTCTATAATGCATCTTGAGTATGAGAGGTTCCATATGTTTCATAACGTATTTAAAACGTTGAGATGTAAATTTTGAAGAGATTATAATGTATTTATATTCAATTGACCTACAAGATTACGTTCTTATTAGGTTCTACATCTAGAGATAATATTAGAGGTGTCTGAGTTCTTTTGGTATATAAATGTGATTTCTACGGGAATATATTTCTCTTAAAGGATTAGGTCAACCGGTATACTTCATCAAGTATAGACCCGCATTAACTAATGAGGAGATCTTATCATGTCCTTTCATTTAAACACTCGCTAAATGTCATCGATGTGCCATCTATAAAGAGATCATTAATAAATGGAAACGAATCGAATCGAATGCAATTTACGTATCATGCAGGCTCTTCAGTCTTAGCATCTTCTATGTATCAACATAAAAAATTAATGAATACAAATGAGTTCATAATCTTCTTGAAAATGGTGAACTATGTCCAAATAAAGTGTCAAGTACTTGGAGCAGTACGAATCCTACTCCCACCAGGGCAACATTATGTAATGCATACAGCAGGTCAAGGGAGAAGAAACTTGTTGGAGATCGTCCTCAGCAACATGATGATACAACAAGAACTCAATCAATGAACCAAATTGTCTTACTAACAAGGGTTGTTCCTGATATCAATCTTGCATTGGACAAAGCTTGGAACTCACTGTTACACTATCTCAAGATGGGACGCTAAAGGAACATGAAAACCATGGTAACAAACTTATTCCCCTTTCAATTTTTTATTTATTTTTATATAATTTTTTAAATACTAGTTTGTGATAACCTTAATGTTTTGGATATAGCACTTTTAGCTAATAAATTACCATATAAAGAGGTTGAAATCTGCTAGAAGTATTCGGCACTCACATATGAAATAATGTTGTATCTAACTAACAACCCTTAGGTATAAAATAATGCGATATTCACTAATGGCCATTGTATATTATGTTTGTTAATAACTATTAGGTTTTGAGATGACAAATAGAAAAGTACATAGAAAAATTATTTACAAAGAAAAATTATTATCCACCTAACAGACGTTGTAAATTAAGATCGTTAATTGCTGCTAACTTTTAAGACGAAGAGAAGTACAAAAATATATATGGTGCTGTAAAGTATCTCGCGATAACTTTATGCAAAATGTCTTGTTCAACTAATATCCGTTGGGTAGGCAAAATATAGTACTCAACTAACGACTATAGTAAATTAAGGTGTTTTAATAAATGTTGAATTTTAAGACGATTGAATAAAAAATAAAAAAAAAGTGCTTGTAGTACTTTAAAATATTTACATAAATTGAATTAAATTCAATCAAAGTTTTGACTTTAATTAATACATGAGATATTGGAACAAATTGCACAAGCATTTAATTTCTTGCACATGTATTCCAAATATATTGTTTTCAACCATATTGCTGAACTTAATTGGATTTTCTATCAGTACCCATTCAGCAAATAATAGGAAATTTAGTAATATGGTTTTAAAACATTAAGAATAAGAAGACAATATGAGTGCAAGAAACAAAACATTTGAGAAATATTGGTTCAATTTGTCTGAAAGGCTATCTTTACTCAAACGAAATGGAAATAGTGTGTGTGTGGGGTATTCATGTGGCAAGCATAAGTAGCATAAGATATATTTTATAGATTTTTGTACAATTTTCAGCATAAACTTATATAAATACTAATGTAAAACATAAGAAATATTTATTTTCTTTTTTGTAGGTCATGGGAACCAATTTGCCAATAAATCAAAGAGACCATTGTGGAACTCAAACTGTATCAAAAATAAAAGGAGAATATCACCAATTGAACGATTCATCAACAAGCTCCAAGAGGCCTCAGCTTGCCAAAAGCAGAATGTCGCATTTTGAATTTCCTGAAGGCCATTCAAATTTCTATGACAAACCAAAGTACGATGAGTTACGAGATGTGTAAGTTCATTTCTCTCGATGAAATTGGTGTTGGGGCTATGCAATTCTCGCCAACAGCTTTGCAAACGACGGTCAATGATTGTGAGCTTGTGGAAGTGAAGACAGAGCCTTACACAAATAGTGATGATTCGGATGAAGATTTTGCTTCTTGAATGTTTGATGTGCCCGTAGAAGGCCCATCTTAAACATACTGACTTCTTACCCTTGTGGATTCCTACCAAAGTAAAAACAAAATTTGAGTCCTCATGAACCATAACCAGCTCCCACTAAATTCCTATTCTACTCTCCTCCTGGCCACTACCCAGCCTCCTATATCCAATTTTTCACCCTTAATTTTTGTGTCAAATGTTCCGTCTCATACTCAAATCAAAGTTTTAATTTGTAAACTTCTTATCAGATTAAGTTATGATATTTTTTCAAAATAATATGAAGTTTCCTTATAAGTTAGAAAATACTTACGTTAGAATAAAAAAATAATAATAACAATGA
>JAYMSH010000617.1:0-10401 GCA_036897905.1 Aragoa cleefii | reverse complement strand
AGTGCTCATGGATTGCAGCTGTATTCAACACTTCATCGAAGAAAAATTTCAGGAAGAATATTTTCTGCAAGAAGGAAACTCAAATTTATTAACATATAGACATGGGGAATAACACTAGTAAATTGTCCTAACACAACAAAGATTAAATTCTTAAGAGTACAATGAGAGTGTTTCCGGTTTGTTGAGTGGGATGGCTTCCCAAACATTTTACATAATTGGTTTTACATATATTCCCTTTTGGTATCCTCTCAAACTCCTCTAATGCTTATACTCGGCCACAATTAAAAGAGAGGGTATCACTCGAGGGCCCCAAGGTTTGTTTAGTATGCTGCTCTGATTATAATTATAGTAGCGCACTTAGCCCAATAATGCACCCTTGCGCATCCTGCCTTTTTCAGTGACACACCTGCTGTGCACATCATGCATTTTTCTTGCAAGGCAGAGGCCCATAAATTGCGCTTTATTTGTTCTTTTGTCACTCCAGTAGCAAAATCTATCTATGGGACTCCAGGTTCCTAAATTTGCACATGTTATTCTGTGACATCATCATACGCTACCTGTGATGCTCCATTCTTCCTGTGGTCTTCTATCAATTTTTTTTCCTGTTTTCTTATACAGCTCTGCATCCTCATTTCGTTCTTTCATTCGCTATACTTTTGCTAAAAACAAAATTCATAACATAATAGATTTGGAAAATCACATAGAAAATTTACTATTTCTAATGAATGCGTGTGTGAAGTGTGCTGAGTTTTATTGATATCAAACATTATACATTTACACAAGTATTTATGCACTATGATAAAGCGCCTTATGCTTTAGCACTATAATTATTTGCACCTGCCTTGTGCTTTAATAAACATAAAATAATATCTAGCACATCCTTGTTGTTAGGTGCATATGAAACTGTGGTCGTGGCGTGTACTATTAACTGAAAACTTAAAGAGGTGCTGTGATATTAGTGGAACTCTAGGGTCAGTTTGTGACATCACATCAAACCTGGGGGTTAAAAGAAAGAAGCCAACTAAACATTCTTTCGAACTTCACAGTCCCCGGAAATTAACTAATTGACCAAGATTATAACTCAATTTTTATCACCACCAGTTTGGAGCAAGTTTGGAACAGACACAGCAAAAATTTAACAGTAGACCACATCCCACTATTTCCATCCCCATGTTCGCACAAACGACTGTGAGTGGTGTGACACATGACTAACCCAACTTAATAAGCTGAAATTTTATGCACAATTAGTGATGAAAACCAGAAGTATTACGGATAGACCTACCTCGTCAATTGTGAACTCCATATATTCTTTTACATCCATGAGCTTGGCCAGTCGAGTCAATGCTTCCAAAAACTTGCGCACAAAGTCCCCCTGATATATTTTCTTTTTATATTGATTTTCCAGCAATCCATAGACTGCACTGGAAGGAATCGAGTGACCAGCAACACAGGAAGGACAATACCAATTTCCTGCCGGAATTTTCATCAGTGGGGGATTTAAGCAGTACCTGTGGTACTCTGAATCACATCTATCGCACAACAGGACATTATCATCATCTTTGTCCATCAGACACGTTTTACATATTCCTTCTTCCCATGGGGCTCTAGGAAGCGAAATCTTGGCAACATGGGCAATTAAGTCCTCTCTCTCTCCATTGTCACTGGAAGCCTCGGCAATCTTACTCACAAGAGTTTGGACCTGAGAAAATACAGGTAATTTCAATATGGACCTTAAAAGAAGTCTAGCAGGTCAACATATCAATTTAAAAACACCACAAAGAGCCAACCTCTTTCTCATACAGATCCTCAAACACCTGGGACAAGTTATCAGCCTCAGCAATAAAATCCGACCTATCGCTGCATACAGCACGTATATTACTCCAAACCTACAGAAATTTGGGTCAGAAACTAATATATCTTCCGAACTAAGTTAGGTTATACAGTAAAGTGCTAAAAACAGTTATTCAAAGTCGGATGCCCATACCTATTTTAGCTGCAAAAAAGCACAAATAACTTGCATTTACGAAAATTCTAAAAATAGTTCATAATGTAACAAGAGCAAAACAAAAAGTGAACTTCATATTTGTGCTCATACTAGCAGACAAAATCTCAATCTATAACGATTTTTCAATGTAGAGCCTCCAACCGTTTATTGCAGTTTAACATTGTACTACAAACTCTAGTCATCTATACTATTTCCTTGAAAAAGTCATACAGGTGGTTTTGACAACAAATTATCGTTATTGAGAAGGAAACCCACATCCAACCACCCACAACTCTTCAAATGGATAGAAAATCTACATATACTAAATTTAGAAAATGAAAAACAACTTTTCTTCACCTTAATAAGTATTTTTTATACAAATAAAAGAATATTTATTAAAGATTTAAGTTCAATATTTATTTAACGAAAATAACTTAGTATCATGTATAAGGAGGGGGGTAGTTAATAAATCTTCCTATTTTAAATTACATACGCATTATGGGTTACATCGTGCCGTTGTGCACGTGGGAAACCGGGTGTCAAGACTACTAGTAAATAACAATGATTTCAGAGACTCATCCACAACATTTTTGTAAATCCTCATAATTACATAAATAATGGCGAAATGAAGTCCGAGTCAAAATGACAGACAGATAAACGCAGGATGTAATATGAACCAATATTGTAGACACTTCTCTCAATTGTAGCACACAAAATGAGGGAGGAGGACCACTTAACGCACAATTTCAACAAGTGACCGGAAACTATTACCATGCCATAAACTAATGATAAGTCAGTCCATGTCAGAATCTCTAGAATAAAATAAGTAATTCTTAGCAGAAACCTCAGGAAGACTTGCCGTTATTAAGCCTTACATTTCTGTAATCACACACTTCACAACAAAATAATCCCTTAACAGGGTAAACTGTGTGCAAGAGAAAGCTACACCAAAATGTAATGATGTCTTAACTTTTTTGAAAGACATGAGAAATGTCATTCTACTGGATTAAGTAGAGCCGGTGGAAAATCAAGAGATGGATAAATAGCATAACAAAAGTTCAAATTAGCTTTATATGGTGTCTATCACAACCAATAGCTAAACATTGTAAAATAAACAAAAGATGTAATTTAAAACTCAAATGCGTCAAAGGGCTGGACAATGGAGGTCAAACCAAGCCAATTAAAAAAAGTGGCATACCTCCCGAACATCTTCGAGGAAAGCTTCATGCAATCCATCATAAACTCCAGCAGCCAATCTCAGATCAATTGTCCTAAAGTCTAAAGGACGAGACACCATTGCAGGATATCCTAGAAGTCCTTCGTCATTATCATTACGACTTAAAGTTGCCTTTGCCAGTAAAGTACAGAATACTTTATCTTTGTCAGCTGCAGCAGCACGGCGGAGTACAATGCGACATTGCTTGGAGATCAGATTAGTCACCTTAGTCTTAACCTTTACCTTTTCTATCTTCTCAGCTTTTGGCAACGGATTTTCACGGCTCACTTTTTCAAGCACTGAGATCACAGCTCGCTGTAGTTTAGAGAGAATAATCAAGTTACAATCCCCAATAAGGCTCGCGAAAAATGGTAGTACACAATTTTTAAATTTTACAGCAGCTTTTCGACAACAGATAACACATTACCTTAGTAGGGCCTGAGGCATTACCCTTGTAAACTTCCTTACTGATCGAGTGCTCCAATATCTTTCTGGCCCATTCAGGAGGACTTTTCTCCAGAGCTTCATGGATACACCTCCGAATTCGGGCTCCAACATTTGTGGGAAGCTTTCTAACAGGTTCAAGTACTTGGACCCATCCAGGAACAGCATCGTCATTCAACTCAGTTATGTGATCACCATGAACAACATCAGATTGCCTCTCACATATACTAACAATCTCATTCTTGTTCTTTAACGAACCAAATATATTCTTCATAGCATCTGCTAGAACCTGAAACCAGAAACATCACAATATATTTCATTAATGAAATGGAAAATGGTTCAAAGCGTTATTTAATCAACAGGTGAACTAACATAAGATTACCAGTCTCTCTAAACAAAATTTACTCTAACATAATGTGAAGTGTGAATCATATGACGAGTAAATGTGTTACATTACTCATGGAGGTCTAATGCATGAAATCGAGATGTCACACAAGTATCAAGGGTCGTCAATCATCGTAGAATGCATATTAGTAAGTCATTTGAAAACATATCCAACAAAAACCTCTGGAAGTATTAATCCATAGACAGAACCAAAGTCATGGCAGCAAACAAACATTACTAACACTGACACAACTAATTGACAAGCAAAAGTATATACATACCAGCCCAAACTAATCAACACAACATTGGGAAGTTGTGATCCGCTTGCAATCCACTATTTACTCTTTTTTTATGAGTACAATCCTCTATATACTCATTGTGATCCCTATACATTACAGAGTTGCACGCTAGTAGGAGGTCAAAAGAATATACATCTTGCCTTCTGATAGTCACCATAAGTTCAATGTTATCCACTAAGAAGCGCAGATACGATACGATGTGGACATACATGGATACAGCCTTTTAGCAAAATACGATGTGGATATACATGGATACAGCCTTTCAGCAAAATAGAGATACGGATACGTTGGGGATATGTTTAATATTGGTGAAGATATTTAATATCTTGAATTTTAAATAAATTTTATAAATACATTTTTAGCGTGCATGATTAGTCTAATAGTTGAGAAAATATACTTCCTTGTTAATTATTGAGTTTCAAGTAGTAACAAGAAAAATTATTATTTATAAGAACCAATTCTTTATCTATGTTGAGTAAGTCCAAATAACCAACAATTTATTTTCCCCCAACTAGACTAGAATGGAACTAAACAAATTTAACACAACAGTTTAAAAGGATTTTTACTAACATTATTAACCTACATTAATGTACTTAAGTTATTCCCACATATATCATAATATAAATATATCATCCAACTCACCGTAAAAAATAAAAGATGAAGAAAGAAGCTGCTAGAACACATATTCCAGCAAAAATGATGTATTTGTATTGGAGAAGTATCCGACACAATACATAACCGATATGTCAAAGAATTGAAGACGAGATGAGATGAGATCCGATATATCCGTGTTGAAGACATACCCAATGCGATATGACATAACCGTGAAGGTAAATATCTCTGAAGATGTTATGTCCTTTACATCGTAATTTTTTCTCATTAATTGAGTTTCTCTTTTCAATTGCCGTAAATGACAAACAATAGTTGACACAGACCAACTACCCACATGGTTAACATAAAATAAATAAATTGAAAGCTTACTAATTAGAAACCGCAAGTAGTTTCAAGATCAAAAGAAAAGAAAAGTAAAATCTTACCAGTGCATCTCCCTGCAGTGCAGCTAAGCCAGTAAGGGACCCACAAAGCACTCCACCATCACCTTGTAAACAGTGGAAAACCTTCCTGCTTTCACGGCTAATAATCTCAGTAGACTCGAGATTACCCTCCATCGACAACAATGACAAAATGTATCTACGGGCAATTTCATGCCAAGTAAGTTCATTAACAGGCAGCATATCACCCTTTGTTTTCTTTAAAGCAACCAAACTATCAAAATCTTTCTTCCTGCCTCTTCGTGACTTGAACTCTCCTGCATCAAGATACACTGCCACCTTTGGCAGAAGCTCACTCATAAGCAATTTCTGCAAAGAGCCAAGAATCTTTGTCAAAAGAAGACCAGTATGCATGCCACAACTAGCAGCTGTAGCTTCAGAATCCTCGCCTCTAGACAGAAAAGCATCTTTAATATCCATAGTTTCATGGGCACAGCTTCCAAACCAAGGGGGGCCCATAAGTTCAGATTCGAAGTTCTGAAAAGAAAAGGGTTCTCCAAGCCCAAGAATATCTAAAAAACGGCAGGAAAGCTCCCAAACCTGATAACAGAAAAGAGGAAACAATAAGCATGTAGAAACATAAATTATATCAAACAATAGAATTTCATCATACCTGAAGGACATCGCCAGTTAAATTCGTAGGGAGCCTTAAGTTCAGTGGCTTGCCAGTAGGGTAGAGATCCCGCTTAAAAATGTCTGATTTGTCACATGATTGCAATGGAGATTTTTTTGCAGTACCAAATGCATCTCTTGTCCTCCATTCTGCCTGGAGAAACCCACTCCTAACTGTTTGCAGGGCTTCACTAGGCTTTCTAAGGTTCAGACTTTTGTATTCTAAACAGGCAGTAACTCCAGGAAGTTGTTCTATAATTTCTTGAACAAAATCTGTATCCAGTCCAAACCGGTCGTGGTTTAACCATGTATGCAGCTTATCACAAGTCATATTTAACATGTTCTCATCCTGAATCACTGGTGGGAGGTTGACTGGACGATGAGAGTAACAATATCTCGACAGAGATTCAAGACGAGCCGGATCTTCATCGTTGATTCCGCACATGTCGTGCTCACAAGAAAACCTTATTGCCCCTTTTTGTTTAAAATTCTCACGGCAAGCACGTAAAACAGCCTGAGACGCCTTTTCCCATGCAGAGGATGATGATCTGCTCTCAACTTGAAATTCAACATCATGTAGGACTACATTGTCACCTACTGAACTTTCCGTTCTCTGAATCAGGCATTTTAAATTCGAATCTGATGCCTTGTCTTCTAGGGACTTATGGACTTCATCGTCTTTGTTTGAAAGAGAGACATCTAGACATGGAGGACTATTTCCATTTAGCAGGGTAATTACTGAAATACTGTCATCATCAACTACCTGAAATGCAACCGAATCATCTTTACCAACTCTGTCATCCCCTTTGCCAGAACCCAATTCCTTCAACGAGAGGATAGTTGTCCCCACTGGTATGTACTGCCTGCTGCATGGGTATCTATTAACTTTAAAAATGGGACCACTACTACCACCATCCGCAATGTGACATACAAAAAGAGAACCCGTAATTCTATCATGCCAGCTACACCTGTACCCAACAGGAAAAATATGGCTGGTGTTGTGATATGATGGTCGCGAATCAACATTGCCAGCTGAGATGAGACAAAAGTCCTGAAACTGGACTGGGAAGCCACTCTGGAAAATACACAGCACAAACATTGGATAAGTTTGAGACATTTATGTAAATAATAAGCAAAAATTATGATGTTTTATACTCTCTCACAGCTAGAACAGATGGGGACATGTTAATTATCACTATTACAATTAAAACTTATCACAGTTAGTGAAATCAGAGATCTTGCAAGGAGCAATTTCAATTGATAGACATATGCAAGAACGAAAAAGGATCCTGGATCAGGAACTGCTCTTAGTTTGGCAGGGGTAGAAAGCTCGAACATTTTTTAATACTCATGAAAAATTACAAATCGAAAAAACGGGTTGACACGGAGGGCAAAAGAAACAGGGGATTTTCTTAATTGGAGAGTTAAACGTAAACTTACATGGATACCGTCTACACGACAATTTTCTAAATCACCTATTTCTGTCACACCAGTGTTGCAGCCCCTAATTATGCTCAGTCTTTCTCGGTTGTCATGGGCCATCGGTCTAGCCGCAAATCCCTTATTTGCTGGATTGATGGTTATACCATTCCAAATAAGGGAGATTCCACCATCAGTCTCCGTATGAGGGTAGCTTGATGTTAACCCTAAGTAGCGAGCAACATCCTCCATTGATTTGAGCCTACTCCCATCAGGTGCAATATAAACAGCTAAGGTCTTATATATTTCGTAGTGGAATGCAAATTCCACATGCCAACCTTCTCCCAGGAACCCGTTTCTTTCAGCAATATATGCTCTAAGAAATTCTAAGTACACTGTATATGAACTCCCGGAAGCATTTACGGAAGAAGTATAATTAGATTGGATACCACCATCAAAAGAGGATCTGTTGCCAAATAAACCAAAATTACCACCAGAATGCACTTGCTCTACCATACTTTGAAATCCAGAACTGCCCAAATCTGTCGCAAGAGATGAGGTCTTTGGATAATTATCCAGCATATGGCTCCTCGTCATAAAATGGTGGCTAGGCAAAGTAATTTGGGTTGACGTCAACGCTCTGCAAATTGAAAATACATGAGAATCAAAAAAGTTGGGAAACGGCATCCAATTGTCTTGGCGTATAAAAGAACGTTGATCCATTTCACCGAACAAGTTGCAGAATTCAACTATTTTAATCAATATAACTCCGGATGATTATATCGACATTTAGATGAAAACCAAGCACTTGCAAGCATAGCATATTAGCATAAAGGAAGACAGCTTTGCACCCAAAAAAAAAAATTAATTGATTTTTTATAACAAAAAAAAGAGGCTAGGGATGATTTTCCCACTCTCAGAACTCCCTGTTTCTCTCTCTACATTTCCTTGTTTTAAGAAAGGTAGCGCGGGAAAGGGTAGGAGCCCACAGAGATGAGCCCATTACAAAAACAGAGAATTGCTATCTAAAGAGACAGATTAAAAGTACGTCTACATAGGAACAATCAAATGAGAGTCCCCAGTCCAGAAAACTGTCTAAAGTAGGAATTACAGAAAAAAAATGCTGTCAGAATTTCATGACATATTGTAGTTATAAGTATAACCAAGATACAGCCGCCGCCATAAATCTATCACGAAAACTCCACACAAGTTGTAGGCCCGAATATATAAAATGTAACGTGCAGGCTAAAGCTATAGCTGATCAAGAGAAGAAATATCAGCTGTCTCGATCTGTTTTGACAGATCAACACAGTTTCCACAATCCAATACATATCACTGCAAAACAACAACACTTAACAAAGACCATGACTTCACTGTTTCTATCAGCAGACAGGGTACATTGATATTTCAATGGATATTAGCTACGGAAACCCCGCGAATGTTGAGATACGGATTTGTCAAGGATACACACACACACATAACACATAATGATAACAATTCATCCAAAACTTCCATACAACATTTACAAAGACTCAAATAAACCTAATACCGTGAGTAATAAATAAGACAATAATAACATCAATACGCTAATGTGGGTCTCTTAAGAAAGATATGAAGGATTTTCAGATACAAACCCAAGAAGCAGCAAGAAATTGGAAAATTTAACCTAGCAGCGGTGGTAGGTGCTGGTGGCGGACAAGGGGTAAGAAGAGAAAGAGGCTGCTTCTTTTCTAGTGTGGTAAGAAAAGAGAGAAGCTGCTTGGAATGCTTACTTGGTGGCGGACAAGGGGTAAGAATTTAGTGCTTCTTTTCTAAAAACATATTGGGCCTATACGTGGGCCGTATCCAGGCCACATCAGATATGTCCAAAAAACAAAGGAGAAAGGAAACAGTATCGAATATGTCTCCTCCGATACACAAACACCGTGGAAACTTCTGGTCCATGCTTCATCGGGTACTAGATAGTGGAGACATACTCTGTTCGGGAAATGTATAGATGCTTAATAATATTAAACACGGATGGATCTGATAAGCATTCACATAATTCCTAAGGTGGAGGGCAAAGCTACCAAATCAGAGATGGAAGCTAGGCTTGTTATCGATTACCGCCTTTCCTTATCAGGATATAATGCTTTTATAAAACAACTTCATTGATTACTGCCTCCTATTTAATATTAAATATTTCAAAGATGCTAGCAAGTATCAACCGTTAGGGTAAGAGCATGTGCATAATCGGTTGTCATGGAGAAGAAGTAGACAACTCTTTTGAGTTCTTGAATTTATTGCAGTGGAAAATTAATTTATATGTCGATAATCATGGTTAGGTGACAAGAGGAGAAACTACAATTGGAAAGTTTTTCACTTTTAAAGAGTGCAAAATTGAGGAGCTCAACAATGGCATGATTGGAAATGCATATGAATAAATCAACTAAATCTTTATATTATTGGTTTTACAGCGGTCGAGAAATAATTATTATATTAACATAGGTCACCACCAATTTAAGTGATACTTTTTGTTAATAAGGTAAATAATTGAACTCTTTATGATAACAAATTGGGGTACTGCTACATTAAGCACATCTGATTGGGCACATGAGTCGGTTTTCTCTATTCTGTAAAAATGAAGAGTCGAATAATCTTACTCAAAATATGAAACATTAGAAGGAAAAAATCAAGGAGAAGCTCCAATTGTTTGTTGCAAAGATACTAAGAAAAAGAAGAAAAGGAAAAAAGTGTGTGTCTAGCTTAGCTTATTGCTCGTGGATTTTGAAGACCAGAACACCCTCCCCACATTTTTCCCTTGAATGGTAAATTCAGAAAGTTCTATAGAAAACAAAAGGAATACATACAAGTCATGTACAACCATGAGAGGGAGGAAGAAATCGCACTCAATCTTGTGCACTTAAGTGAGCATTCCAAGCAGCAACATTGACCAACATAATAAAAGTCTGGAAAAATATATTATTTATCATGATCCTGGGAAGGAATATC
>JAYMSH010000616.1:0-10410 GCA_036897905.1 Aragoa cleefii | reverse complement strand
CAAGAGCTTGAAGATGAACACTTGAATCTCTTGAAAGTATTTTGTTTAGAGAATCAGTTGTCTTCAAATAATTGATATGTCCTCCTTTTATAGTGTAAAATCCATCCATTTGAATTGTTTCTGTTGCACTTGGAAATGGACATTTTTGGACCTTGGTTGGCTTCACGTGACCAATTCAACCACCATGAAAGTGACATTTTTTTCTTATGTTGACTCACTGATACATGCCAACTTTCAGCCACTTTTAAAGTGACCTATTTGGAATTATGTCCAACTCATTTGTACGACTGAGATATGTTCCAACGGATATAATCAATCAGTTCAACTTAGTCTGATGATTTATTCTGTACCATGATCTTTTAACCAAAACTAGTTCAGACTTACCAAGTAATGATCATATCGAGCTATATCATAGAATTAGTCTGATACTTTGGAATGTCATCCTTGGAACATCAGTCTTCATCTTTCTTCTGATCTTCTTCTTCTTCAGGACAATGCTAGACTAAACTCTCTAGTGGCGATCTGATAACATTTTCATGATGTCAGTTTAACCCTATTCTAAAATTAAGATTTTCAAAAGGTTAGGGGTCTACTTATCTTACAATAAGATCAAAAAAATCTAAATTCATAGTTCATAACACTTGCGCTCGACCATTCAAAATCGCATGGCATCCACTATTTTGAGGAATTTCATTGATGAGGTCAGGATTGCAGCGCATGTTGAAAGCAGTATGATCAGGCTGGCAACAAGATTCAATCGACCTACCAGTGCTATTCAGAAGCCTAGGTTTGAGCTCCGAACGCAACAGAGGCCCTTTTCCCAGAACTCGACCAACCAAAATAGCGAGGAGAAAGATAAGTCCAAAGCAGGTGGAGAATTATGCACTCTCTACCAAAAACCTTATCCAAATGCTTATAACTGCTAGAGACGCTAGGAAAAATGCTTGCGGGGGAGCCACTCAACACACTACTAGGGATTGCACCTTATGGATCACGGACAATGAGCAGAAGGGGATCACCCTAAAGTGACAAACAAAGTATTTGCAAACTTTGGTGAAGAGGTTCCTGACACCAGAGAAGTGGTGGAAGGTAAGCTACTCGTCTCTAACTCTCCAGCAAAAGTTATCTTTGATCCAGGCTCCACGCACTCTTTTATCTCGCTTACTTTTGCTACCAAGTTACACACGAATACTGAAATTAATATGTACGTGCTAGAAGTAACTACATATCTAGGGACTAGCAGGGAAACTAGCACACGACACACTGATTGCACAATTACAATACAAGGAAAAGATTTCCCGTTAAGCCTTGTCGGCATGCCAATGGTAGACTATGACGTGATCCTAGGGATGGATTGGCTAGCACATCACCATGCCTGAATTAACTGTCACAAGAAGAATTTACTGGTGCAAACACCAGATGGAGAGCAAATTGAATTCACTGGAAGAGCGCACCATTCAGTGGCGTCGATCTTGTTCGCTACCAAAGCATTTCGGGCTTTGCCCAAGGGAGCCCAAGGGTTTATAGCCTACCTAATGAATAAGCCTAAATATGAGACTTCCTTAGAAAAGGTTCCCGTCGTAAAGTGTATGCAGACGTGTTCCCTAAGGAACTCACGAAACTACCCCCCGAGCGAGATGTAGAGTTCAATATCGAAATCTTACCAGCAGCCTCTCCCATGCTCGATTCGCTTATCGAATGGCACCTCCCATGATTCAAGAACTCAAAGCTCAATTTTTGAAATTACTCGAAAAGGGTTTTACATCCTAAAGCCTCTCCTTAGGGAGCTCATGTGCTTTTTGTGAAAAAGGACGGAACTCTAAGACTCTGCATTGATTACCAGGAACTGAATAAAATCACTATAAAAAACAAATACCCGTTACCACTCATCGACGAGTTATTTGATCAACTCCAAGGCGCTAAGGTCTCCTCCAAGCTCGATCTACAACAAGGGTACCACCAACTGAGAGTCAATGAGGAAAATATAGACATAACCACCTTTCAAACTCGTTATGGCCATTACAAATTCACATCGATGCCTTTCGGGTTGACTAACGCACCAGCAACTTTAATGGACCTCATGCACCGAATCTTTCATTCTCACTTAGATGAATTCGTGGTGATTTTCATAGACGATTCCTAATGTACTCCAAGAATGAGAAAGAACACAAGGAACACCTCCGTAAAGTCATGGTAATCCTCTGAGAACACAAGTAATATGCCAAACTGTAAGTGTGAATTTTGGCTCAAAGAAGTTGCTTTCTTGGGACACATAATCTCAGGAGAAGGCACTTCGGTAGATCCCTCCAAGATTCAAACAATTTTAGAATGGAAGAGGCCCTAAACGGTTACTGAGATTCGCAGCTTCCTAGAAAGGGTACTACTGACATTTTATCAAGGACTACTAAAAAATCGCGGTACCTCTCACTCGACTCACCCAGAAAATTTATGTGGGACAACAAATGCGAGACAAGCTTTCAAGAGTTGAAGAAGCGCCAGACCATGGCACCGGTGCTCACACTACCAGAAGGTGTAGAAAACTTTGTAGTTTACAGTGATGCATCTAGAGAAGGATATGGAGCCATTGTCATCCAAAACGGGAAGTTAATCGCTTATGCCTCAATAAAACTCAAACCGTATGAAGTAAATTACCCCGCCCATGATTTAGAGCTGGCTGCCATTGTGTTCGCACTTGAGAAATGGAGACACTACCTATACGGTCCCGAGTTTGTGGTATTCACTGACCAAAAAAGTTTGAAGTATCTTTACACCAAGAAAGAACTCAATTACGACAAAGAAGGTGGGTGGAGTAACTCGAGGACTATCACTTTGATATTCAGTATCACCTAGGAAAGGCAAATGTGGTGGCAGACGCTTTAAGCATAAAAAATAATGTAGCGTCCCTTGGAGGACAAGTGAACACAAGAGTAGTATCCGAGGATGAAAAGTCTACGAGAGGGCGTTCTCACCCGGAATTGTCTCACGATCGGGCTAGGACTATTAAATGAAACCCGTGAGGCTCAAATCTAGGATCCGAAAACCCAGAAACTCAAGGACAAGCCCAGGAAACGGAGCGACCTCAATTTCCACATACGTGAAGATTAGGTTCTATGCTTCAAAGATAGCATGTGCATACCACATAACGAGAAACTGAGATGGAAGACTTTAGAGGAGGCTCACTGGTTGAAGTATACAATTCACCCTGACGGAAAGAAGATGAATCACGATCTCAAAAACCGCATGGTGGAGTTCGTTGCAAAGTGCTTAACAAGCAAAAGGGTGAAAGCCGAACATCAAAAACCGCCCGACATTCTCCAACCGCTACCGATCTCTGAATGAAAGTTGGAAAGTGTGACCATGGATTTCGTTACCGACTTATCCAGAACCAATAGCGGCCATGATGTCATATGGGTGATCATAGAACGACTCACGGAATCCACCCACTTCTTACCTATTAATAATTAATTGATAACATAAGAAGTAGGGATTTATATTGGGTGATTTTTATGATTTAAATTAATTGACTAACATAAAAAGTAGGGACCACAAATAATAATTAAATATCAAATCGATATTTACTTTACGAATAGACATCATAAAAAGAGAAACTCAAAAATCAGAAACTCAAAAGATAAGAATCACAAATCATCCTAAGCCAACCGAACTAAGCAATATTCGGGAATGACGGAAACTTAACTGTAAAAATCAAAAGACAAACAAGGCCTTGGAGATATTTTAAGCGAAGCTTTAGAAGCTTGACATATACACGAACATGCAATATTTCAATCACAAGCACATTGATGGCTGGGATTGAAAGTTTTAATATGAATGGTTGAGATTTGAGGCTTCTAACTTAGCTAAAAATATAAATATCAAAAAAATCCCAAAAATCAATCATTACTCTTCTTCTTCATTCTTGCCGCCCCAACACCACCTCCAAACTTCCATTTTTGTTCTCCAAATCTTCCATGCAAGCTTAAATTCCTACTCTACTCATTTTTCTCTTCAAACTACACCAAAAAATTGATGATCAACCTTCTCCTTCACCATCATCATGTTTCTAAATATTCACCAAAACACCTACACTATTTTCTTTCTTCTTCTAGGCCAAAAGAAACTTGATGGAGCAAAATTGGAGCGAGGAAGTGTCACAAACTAACATAAGTCGGGAAGATAAATAGCTCAAAACATCTCCTTCCTCTCTTTTTTTCCTCGGCCTAGTGGAGGAAAATTTTCGTCCCATGTCGAGATTTCATCTTCTAAATGTTCTTGTTTAAATCATTCTTCTTTAGGTCTCTCTCAAGGAATTATCAAAGATAGGTAAAACTCCATTTCATACCAAAACAAAGAAATTCGTTAAGATGGGTAGAATGTTCTCTTTAAACTTTATTTTTAATGTTGGATTATGTAATTATTCAAGTAGAGTTAATAATTGTTGGTATTATTCCTAGGAAATTCGATTTTGATCATGTATGCAAATTTTCAGATTTTGACAGATTGTATGCTCTATTTTGTAAACTGTTTTTTGACATAGATATAGTTGTCGGATCGGGAAGAAATCAGCTGCTATGGATTCACCCTGAAGTCTAGTTTTCATAAATATAAGCCTCACTACCATAGGGTGTCATCTCGATTTTTGGTGATCGGGCAAAGGTCAAAACAGGGAAGTTGTTAGTAAATGAGGGATAAAATGGTCATTTTACAAACTTTAACGTAAGGTCAATTTGTGTAGTGTCAGACTCAAAGAGCTACTGCGCTTTACAAGGGTGTTTAAAAATATGTTAGAAATCATTTTGAGAAAAATTTAAACCCGGACAGCAATGCTTCATTGATTCGAAAAACTTAAAATAGTCAACTTTTGCTAAAACTTGGAAAGCCTTATTGTTTTTCTACCAAAAATTGTTTCAAGTTAAAAATAGATAGTTGGGATAGGCTAAGGTAGTGGAATATGTGAAGCCTAAGGTAGCATTGGGGAAGATAGTTACTAAATACTACGAGGACTTACGAGACTGAGAACTCGTAAGACGAGTTGATTAAAATGATTTTCTTATGTAAATGGAGTTGTAAATTCAAATGCCTCACACTAGGACTTTACTCACTTTCAAACATCGTCAAGAATGAATATTGGGGTGGAATCCCGTAGTTCCGACTGTATGCCTGCGGTCGGAATAGTATACTCTAATAACTAAGATATGTACTTTTATGACATAAAAGTCGATTAATTTATTTATGCTAAATTACTACTAAAATCGTCAAATGAATTTCAATACTCATTTAATAAGATAAAAATATTTCCCGATAAATGTTAAGAACTCTATTTAAACACTTCCACTTTCTAAAATACAAAAGATATTGCTACAAACTAAATACAACTAAACCACCGAGGGCATCACCTCACTAAAAAGGGGTCATGGTGGCCAAATACCGTCGATGGAATTACCTCGATAAAAAGTATACGGTAACCGCTCCATCGAGGGGTTCGCCTCTTTAAAAGTATGCGGTAACCACTCCGTCGAGGGGTTCGCCTCGTTGGAAAGTATGCGGTAACCACTCCGACTTGAGGTACAACCCTCACTGATTCGGTTAACCCCCGCTTCCTTTTGAGGTACAACCCCGGTCTTTTGGAGGTACAACCCTCTCTACTTTGGGGTACAACTCCCGGTCCTTTGTCAGTACAACCCTTGTTACTTTGGGATACAATCCCCGGTCCTTTGGAGGTACAACCCTTGTTACTTTGGGGTACAACCTCCGGTTCTTTTGAGGTACAACCCTCATTGCTTGAAGATACAACCCTTCCAAAACTAAATCACAACCTCTAAAATTCACCACTTGATGGTACAACCCTTCTAAACTAAATTGCAACTACTTAAATACTACTTGAAGGTTCAACCCATCATACTTAGAGTACTACTCTCTAACTTATCACTTGAAAACGCCAAACACTTATTACTAGAGGTATAACCCTCAATTGTATGCTAATCGCTAAATAATAGCTTCAGACATTTTATAAATGTACTTAAATCCGCTGAGTCTACCATCTCCTACTAAAATAATATTTACCACGTTAATACAGTTATGAGGAAATTAAGTTGTTTTATGTTTTGGGAAATGTATATATATGTTAAAACTAATGTCGCTTAGGAATAATCAAACTAAATGCGTTTATTAAATCGCATTGAGCCCTTGAAGCTCATCCCACGTTGCTTCATTTTTCAGATGGAGCGCCAAGCGACATTTCTTGAGAAGATCTTCCCGGACAAGAATGATCCTCTATCTGATCATTATCCGTGTGTGGTTGTAATAATTTTATGAATGTTTTCAAAGACTTTTATCTAACTTGCCATTTCGGTTTGTAACCCGAGTTTAACTCGGATATCTTTTGGATTAATGTATTAATCTGAGTGTTTAATACTGTCTTATTATGTTTGAATTATATATGTTATACCCATTTTTAGTGCGTTACAGAAGTTGTGTCAGAGTTTCGGCTATTTTAAGCCGAGGCTTTTCCAGGACAGTATTCTCTGCTTGTGAGAAAACTGGACCACGTATATAATTCAAAATAAAATATCTAATTTTGATAAAAATAAATATATAATAATAGACGCATATTCGAACTCTTTTGTTTTAAAAATATAAACCCAAGGAAAATTGATCGGCTAACTTCGACATCTAACAACGATTAGCTACATATGTGTACTAACAAACCATGTGACTTAATATTCTGTATGTGCTGAAACACTGAGCTTTGTAATACATACACATACACACAGTATGTCAATTAACATTCTTGTTACTTAGCGCATTACAGATGTCTCATTACTGCGGACCCTACTCCATGAACGACAGTGATAGCGATGATTCCATTGACATTTACCCATTACCTCATCCTCTCTCTCTCTCCCTACCGCTCACCCTCCTATCTCCCTGCCTCTCCCACTCATTCGACTTCGAGCTCTCTCTCGTACAACCTAGCTTCTCCACCTCTCGGCTACTTCCTTTATCCTGCGCCTGCACCCGTGCCCATGCCAGTTGACACTCCACCCCTATCACCCGCTCCTGACTCATCGATGAGCTCTCCAGCACCCCCTCTTGTAGAGTTTTTCTTGAGGCTCTATCTCTTGTCGATCAGCTCCAGTCTCGGGTGCAGCAACAGATTCTAGATATTGCCGCACTTCAGGCTCTTCTTGACGAGCATGCTCAAATCACCATGGAGTCTCTCCTCCAGTCTTACCAGTTTCTCTTATAGTGTGAAGAGACTATCACGCTCGCCCGCTAGAAGAGAGACGAGGCACGAGCACAGCTCGATCAGCTGCTAGGAGATGGGGCCCTCGCATCATCTGAGGACATCCTCATGTAGAGCAAGCCAGAGGGGGATAGTGCTTGGGACTCGAGCTCTGCCTCGGACATGATCCTGTGATTGCCTGATTATGTGTGCTAGTTATTGACTATAATTTTGGGTGATCTATATACACTATTATGGATTTCGGTTTTATTTCTAGACAAGTTGGATGGTATTTAGGCTAAATCCTGACTTAGGTGAGGTTCTTTTTGTGCTATAGCCTTACTTGACTACTTCGCTTCTAGAGCGAAAGCTACTATGTAGTAACTATGTACACATCATTGCTCTATGAAACATATTTTGGTGTCATTGGTTAGCGTTACTACTACCTCCATTAGTTAAACAAAGTCTAAGAACAAACACGTTAAATACCCGAAGTCCCTGCAGATGGCTGAAAGCGTCGACGAACCCATACTACCAAACGAGAATGAGGAAAACACTACCGCTCAGGCTATGACCCAACTCCCGCAATACCTTCAGCAACAAAACACGCAACATGCACAACCGCATCCTCTACGACCAGAAACCTATGATGGGGTGCTTGAGCGCTTTATGTGCTTCACTCCCCCAATGTTTGAAAGTAAAGCAGACTAGGTCAAAGAAAAACTGTGGTTCGAAGGTATCACCAAACTACTGAAGGCCTTAGAATTTGATGATAGTCAATAGTATTATTAGTGGAGTTTCAAATGGTGGGAGCAGCGAGTGATTTTTGGAACGCTGTTTTAACTTGCTGGGAAAGAGATGCGACTCCAAAAACATGGGAAAACTTTATTCTAGAGTTTCAGATTCAGTTTGTGCCACCTGAGGTCAAGCAACATCATTGGGACGAATTCGTACACCTCACTCAAGGAAACATGATGGTTGCCTAGTACGAAGCTGAGTTTCTCCGTCTATCACGCTATGCTCTTGGTTTAATCACACAATACATGGACAAGATCCGTAAGTACCATAGGGGCTTGCGCTCGACCATTCAAGATTGCATGGCATCCGTCCTGGTGAGGAATTTCAGCGATCAGGTCAGGATTGCAGTGCAGGTTGAAAGCATTATGATCCGGCTGGCACCAAGATTCAATCGACATGCCAGCATTATTTAGAAGCCTTGGTTCGAGCTCCGAACGCAACATAGGCCCCTTTCCCAGAATTCGTCCAACTAAAATAGTGGGAAGAAATATAAGGCCAAAGCAGGTTGAGAATTATGCACTTTCTGCCAAAAACCTTATCACAATGCTGATAACTATTGGAAACACCTGGGTAAATGCTTGCGTGCGGAGCTACCCAACACACTACCAGGGATTGCGCCTTATGGATCACAGACAATGAGTAGAAGGGGGGCCACCCTAATGTGGCTGGAAAAGTATTTGCAATCTCTGGTGAAGAGGTTCCTGACTCAAGCAAAGTGATGGAAGGTACGCTACTAGTCTCTAACACTCTAGCCAAAGTGCTATTCAATCCAAGCTCCACACACTCGTTTATCTCACTACTTTTGCTAGCAAGTTACACGCGAATACTGAAATTATGCCGTTCGTGCTAGAAGTAACTACACCCCTATGGACTAGTAAGGAAACTTGCACACGACACACTAGTTGCACAATTATAATACAAGGGAAAGATTTCCTATTAAGCCTTGTAGAATTTCCGATGGTAGACTACGACGTGATCCTAGGAATGGATTGGCTAGCTCATCACCATGCCCGAATTGACTGTCACAAGAAGAATTTAATGATGGCACCGATCTTGTTCTCTATCAAAGCATTTCGAGCTTTGCGGAAAGGAGCCCAAGGGTTTATAGCCTACCTAATTAATAAGCCTAAAACATGAGACTTCCTTAGAACAGGTTCCCGTAGTAAAAGAGTATGCAGACGTATTTCCTAAGGAACTCACAAAACTACCCCATGGGCGAGATGTAGAGTTCAATATCGACATCGTACCAGGAGCCTCTCCAATCGCTCGATTTGTGTATCGAACTTCAAGAACTCAAAGCTCAATTGTAGAAATTACTCGAAAAGGGTTTCATACGTCCTAGCACCTCTCTGGGAGCTCCTGTTATTTTGGTGAAAAAGAAGGACAGAACTCTAAGGCTCTACATTGATTACCGGGAACTGAATAAGATCACTATCAAAACCGTTACTGCTCATCGATGAGTTATTCAATCAACTCCAAGACGCCAAGGTCTACTCCAAGCTCGATCTACAATAAGGATACCATAACCTGAGAGTCGAGGAGTAAGATATACAAAAGACCATCTTTCAAACTCGTTATGGCCATTACGAATTAACAATGATGCCTTTCGAGTTGACAAAAACACTAGCAGCTCTTATGGACCTCATGCACTAAATCTTTCATCCTTACTTAGATCAATTCGTGGTGATTTTCATCGATGATATTCTAATCTACCCTAAGAATAAGTAGGAACACAATAAACACCGCCGTAAAGTCCAGGAAATCCTCCGAGAACACAAACGTTACGCCAAATTCAGTAAGTGTGAATTTTGGCTCAAAGAAGTTTCTTTCTTGGGACACATAATCTCAGGAGAAAGTATTTCGGTATATACCTCCAAGCTTCAAACAATTTTAGAATGGAAGAGGCACGAAACGGTTACTGAAACTCTCCGCTTCCTAGGACTCGTAGGGTACTACTATCTTTTATAAAGGACTACTCAAAAATCGCAGTACCTCTCACCCGACTCAACCAGGAAGCTGTGAAATTTCTGTGTGACGACCGTGACACAAGCTTTCAAGAGTTGAAGAAATGCCTGACCATGGCACCAGTGCTCACACTACCAGAAGGAGTAGAGAACTTTCTAGTTTATGATGGAAATTTGCTGCGGCAATTATCCCAGGATCATCCGTATAAATCCTTCCTATAAAATTTTTCGTGTTTTGTATTTCTTCAGCGCACAGCAGACTTCTTTCTGCATGGTAGATGAATATCTTCTTTTATTATATCCTGAAGAGAGACGTTACAATCTTTTCTTCTTGCACTAGGCACTCATAGCTATTGCTATAACTTTACAACAAAAGACTCTTTCTGCACATACTTACAAGAGGCTCACTACTTCTCACTTGAGAGA